>CAUYQG010188591.1:0-12936 GCA_963574415.1 Tarsius wallacei | reverse complement strand
TCTACCTGCTGGGCTCTGGGGATCCTTCCACCTCAGCCTTTCAAGTAGCTGTAACTACAGGCGTGCGCTACCACGCCCGGCTAATTTTTTATTTATTGTAGAGATGAGGTCTCGCCAAGTTGCCCAGGTGGGTCTCGAACCTGCGGGCTCAGGCAATCCACTCACCTCAGCCTCCCAAGGCACGGGATTACAGGCTGAATCACCGAGCCCAGCTTCTTATCTTTGCTTGATACACACTTAGGGTCATACAATCATGAACTGGCCTTATCTACCCCTAAATACATGTTTCTCTTAAAGAAAACTGTAGCCATTAGGATCTGTAGGGTTCACAAGGGACAACTTATAGTCTTCTAGAGCTTCCTCCTCACTGGGGTGGTAAGAGGGCTGTGGGGTACGTGAGGGTGAAGTACGACTAGGTTTTCTCAAAAAACGTTATCTTAGATTCTACTGTGCCCGAGAATCAGTGCAAAGCAGTAAAAGCTCTGTTCTCCAAAGAGCGTGACAGCTTCAGGAATGCAGTGAGACCCACAAATAACAATCCTATGCATGTATACTCCGACTGTAACTGTGTAAAATGATGAGACTATTTGGAAATAAACTAGAAAGTCATATATGTGAACTAAGGTAAATTGGAAAGCAATATATTAATTAGCATTAGGGTAGTTTGGAACAATGGTGGAATCAATTTTTTTTTCTCCCAAACAGTGCCTAATAGTATTGTTATCACTTCAGACAGCCCAGGCATTTCCTTGGGGTTCCAGTGAAGCAAGGGCATAGGGAAAGGCCCTTGTAGGACAGCTGGCGCACTTATTTACCCTTCCTCCTACACCACTTCCAACAGACTCCTCCTCTCAGGATCCCCACTAGATACCATAAAAGTCCCTTTCTAAGAGAATGGCCCATGCCTCCAGATTTAGACAATTACTAAAAATGTTAAGTGCAGTTGTAGTGGACTCACTGCCATTCCTCACCACATACTGACAGTGATTTCTCTTAACAAGGAACATGAAAACATGAGTAAGTATCAAATGAAGGGGTCCCATCAATCAATCTCAGATATTATTCCAAAGTAATGTTAAAACATAACAACATCCTTATTTGTGGTTGGCCTGGTTTCAGGGTTTATGCTGTATCACATGACACAACATCAGGCAATCCCATCTCTACCTGGAGACTGGGTTCTTAGTAGCATAATTCCTCTATTTAAAAATAAATTGAGGCTCATGCCTATAATCCCCGCACTTTGGGAGGCCGAGGTGAGAGGATTGCCTGAGCTGATGGGTTCAAGACCAGCCCAGGCAGCTTGGTAAGACCTCATCTCTATAATAAATCAAAAAATTAGCTGGGTGTGGTGGCGCATGCCTGTAGTTCCAGCTACTTGGAAGACTGATGCAGAAGGATTGCCTGAACTCAGCAGGTCGAGGCTGTGGTGGCTATGAGCATGCCAGTGCACTCCAGCCTCGACAACAGAGTGAGACTCCAACTCAAAAAAAATAAAATAAATAAATTTGGGCCGGGCATGATGGCTCACACCTGTAATCCCAGCACTTTAGGAGGGAGGCAGAGGTGAGAGGATTGCCTGAGCCTGGGGCTTCAAGACCAGCCTGGGCAACTTGGTGAGACCTCGTCTCTACAATAAATTAAAAAATTAGCCAGGTGTGGTGGAGCACACCTGTAGTTCCAGCTACTTGGAAGGCTGAGGTAGAAGGATCACTTGAGTCCAGCAAGTTAAGGCTGTGGTGGCCCTGAGTGTTCCTCTGCACTCTATCCTGGGTGACAGTGTGAGACTCTGACTCAAAAACTAAAAATATAATTTGAGGGAGGAGTGGTAGGAGGAAGGTGAGTATAGTTATAAAAAGGCAATTCAAGAGATCCTTGTGATATTAGACTGTTTAATATCTTGACCATCATGGTAGATAACATGAACTTATACAGGAGTTAAAATTATGGAAAATAGGCTGAGCTCAGTGGCTCAGCCTACAATTCCAGCACTTTGGGAGGCCAAGGCAAGTGGATTGCCTGAGCCCATGTGTTCACGACCAGCCCAGGCAACTTGGCAAGACCTCTTCTCTACAATAAATCAAAAATTATCTGGGCGTGGTAGTGCGCACCTGTGGTTCCGGCTACTTAGAAGGCTGAGGCAGAAGGATCGTCGGAGCCCAGCAAGTTGACTCTGGGGAGGCCGAGAGTGTGCCACTGCACTCCAGCCTGGGCAACAGAATGAGACTCCAACTCAAAAAAAAAAAAAAAAAAATTACAGAGAATTTAATACACACACAAAAAAGGTAAGTACATACAAGTAAAACTAGGAAAACTGAGTAAAACTGGTAGATTGTATAAATGTCAATGTCCTAACTACGATATTATACTCTACATTTAATAGTAGTAGAGAAAGTTTTGTTGTGGGTTTTGTTTTCTTTTATTTCCGGGCTCAAGTCATCCTCCCACCTCAGCCTCCCAAAAAGTCCTAGGATTAAAGGCATGAGCCACCATGCCCAGCTGAGAAAGTTTTTATGTGGCTGCCATCACTACCGACATGTTCAAGTTTTGGAATGTCACTGAACACTGTCTCATCTGGATTTTCCCACATGCCCCTAAAGCCTAGACATTTGTCATTCTGAACTCCAAAAAACAGTGACTAGTACTTATGGTCAATTCCCAAAATACTGAACATTTCAATTATTTATATCATATCATGCCTGACAAAGTGTCTTTGGGCAGAGAGGAGTTTATATTTTAGTTATTTTCTTGCAGTACCTTCTTTTTGAAAGGACCTCAGCATAAAGCAAGCCCCTAACCCTTAAAATGGCTAGAGAAAGCAGACACTTACCAAACCATGAATCTATGTTTTGAGAATCTTCCTCATAATCCAAAGATGTAAAATTGATGAAGTCCGTAGGGGCATCAAAGGAATAAGAGGTTATATCTTGCGACATTATCTCCCACTCAGTCAGAAGATCAAGTTTTTTCCAGTATTTGTATCACTTTTCTCAACAGGTCACCTTTTGAGGAAAGAAATGGTTTAGAAACTTGGTTGCACATTAATTGAAAGTAACTGGGCCGGGCTTGGTGGCTCAGCCTGTAATCCCAGCACTTTGGGAGGCTGAGGCGAGTGGCTTGCCTGAGCCCGCGGGTTCGAGACCTGCCTGGGCAACTTGGCAAGACCTCATCTCTACAATAAATCAAAAACTAGCCGGGTGTGGTAGCGCGCGCCTGTAGTTCCAGCTACCTGGAAGGCTGAGACGGAAGGATCGCCGGAGCCTAGCACGTTGAGGCTGCGGTGGCCGGGAGCGTGCCACTGCACTCCAGTCTGGGCGACTGAATGAAACTCCAACTCAAAAAAAAACAAAAGTAACCGATTTCCTGGTAATTACTTTGGTTTTACTATAATGTTTGCCATTTTGTAAGTCACCTGGAACTTACATATTTTTATGCTTTACTTTGTCCCATCAACCTGAAAGTTTTTTGGGATTTTTGGCAACTTGAAGGTAAATAAGTTTGGAATTAGGAAGAGGCAAGGTTTGATGAGTACCTACTAAATGCCATTCACCGTTCTCGATGTTTTACATTCATTTTGTCATTATGCTCCTTCAATCTGCCATTTTTTTCATTTCTAGACAACTTTCACACAATTGACTCTCCCTCTCTTCCCTGAATAACCCAACATCGAAACACACCATTAATTTTTAAGCCCACAGGCCAAAATCTAACTTATTATGCAAAGTCCAATTCAACCCCTCTGATCTCTTTCCTAATTCCTACCAATCATGCATTGTTACCTCTCCAAAGCCACAGTGCTTTTTCACATGTCTACTAAAACACTTTTTTTTTCTGAGTTGGAGTCTCATTCTGTCATCCAGGCTGGAGGGCAGTAGCACACTCCCGGCCATTGCAGCCTCAACCTGCTGGGCTCAAGGGATCCTTCTGCCTCAGCCTTCCCAGGAGCTGGAACTATAGCCGCGGGCTACCACGTCTGGCTAATTTTTTGATATATTGTAGAGATGAGGTCTCACCAAGTTGCCCAGGCTGGTCTCGAACCCGTGGACTCAAGCAATCCTCTCACCTCAGTCTCCCAAAGTACTGGGATTATAGGTGTGAGCCACAGCACCCAGTTACGAAAACATTTATAATCCAAATTTATAGTCGTTAACTATGTAAATGTCTCTTCCAGTAGACTTTAATTTCTTGAAGACAAGGGTGAATTTTACTCAATTGTGTATGCCTCATCCATCCATCAGTGTGCTTAGCACAGTACCTTATACATAGTCAGAGCTCAAAACACTTTTGCCAAATACAAGTTTTCTTTTCTTAGAAATATTTTCAAAAAATACTATTCCTGGGCATGAAGAAAATAACTTTGAAATACACATAAAAGGAACAATATGCAGAATAAGTAAAAGGAACAAGTCAAAGACTTGTACACTCCCACTCCTGTGTACAGCTTTGCACTCTAGCCTATGGAAACCCATGTAGGTTTAAAGTCATTCCCTACTCCAGCCCTATCTAGTTAATAAAATAGCTGAAAGTGAGCTGAAATATAGCCTAAAGGCCACACTCGCTGGCAAATAATTTGCCTATGAAACCCAATGAGGCATTTGTCTTTATTCAGGGAACAACATGTACTTAAAAGTATTCAGTATCTTGGAAAGGAAGTAGATACCAGTAATCCATTGCATAAATGTTTATTAAGTTAGTGCCTTTCTTTAAACTCTTATTATAAAAAGACATGCCTATTAAACAAACAGATAACAAGAAGTTTTTATTAAAAAATAAGGCCGGGCACAGTGGATCAGGTCTATAATCCCAGCACTTTGGGAGGCCAAAGTGAGAGGATTGCCTGAGTCCAGGGGTTCGAGACCAGTCTGGGCAACTTGCTGAGACCTCATCTCTACAATAAATCAAAAAAATCAAGCTGGGCATGGTCGTGTACGCCTGTAGTTTCAGTTACTTGGAAGGCTGAGGCGAAAGAACTGCCTGAGCCCAGCAGGTCAAGGCTGCAGTGGATGCGAGCACGTCCTGCACTCTAGCCTGGGAAATGGAATGAGACTGCTACTCAAAAAAAAAAAAAAAAATTTTTAAATTAAAACCTGTAATGCCACACTATTAACAGAAGTCTCCCTCAGATGTATACAAATGACGATGATGATGATTTTTTTTTTAGTTGGAGTCTCACTCTGTCACCCAGACTGGAGTGCAGTGGCCGCTCCCAGCCACCGCAGCCTTGACCTGCTGGGTTCCGCAAGCCTTCCGCCTCAGCCTTTCAAGTAGCTGGAACTACAGGCACGCGCTACCACACCTGGCTAATTTTTTATTTTATTGTAGAGACGAGGTCTTGCCAAGTTGCCCAGTCTGGTCTCAAACCCGCGGGATCAGGCAATCCACTTGTCTCGGCCTCCCAAAGTGCTGGAATTACAGGCTGAGCCACTGAGCCTGGCCAAACAATTATTATTTAAAACTAGATCACTGACATTTGGAATCTGCCATGCATATTACATTGTCAATATAGACATATCATCAATTAATGACTGTACCATAATTATGTATCCCATCTTAAGCCTTTTTCCAATATTTTTACTTTAAAGACACTTCTAGAAGAACAGCCTTGTAGCTAAATGTCTGTATACATCCATAATTCAACCCCTAAGATAAAAATCTTAAGAGGTGGAATCGCTGGGCCAAAGATTCTTGATATACACTGTGAAAATCTTCCTCAGAAGAATAATCACTCACATTACCAGAGGAATGTGCTGGTTACCTAAACCCTCACCGACTAAGAGCATAAACAACCTTCAGTGCCCATTTTGTCTAAACTATACCACTACGGCTATACTGTAACCATTCACCTCTAGAGGTGTGTGTGTGTGTGTGTGTGTGTGTCCGACTATACTGTAACCATTCACCTCTAGAGGTGTGTGTGTGTGTGTGTGTGTGTGTGTGTGTCCCCGAGTTGGAGTCTTACTCTGTTGCCCAAACTGGAGTGCAGTGGCATGCTCCCGGCCACCGTAGCCTCAACCTGCTGGGCTCTGGAGATCCTTCTGCCTCAGCCTTCCAAGTAGCTAGAACTACAGGCGTGCACCACCACGCCCAGCTAATTTTTTATTTATTGTAGAGATGAGGACTCACCAAGTTGCCCAGGCGGGTCACGAAAGAGTTCTTATATGAAAAAAACAACAACACTCTTTTCATATAAGCCATAACAGTCACATTTCTCTGTCACTTACAGCCAAAAGCAATCCCAACTAACACAGAAGTCCAGAATTTTAACCCTCTCTGGCATTTCCTACATGTATATGACAATAGGTAAGTCACTCAAACTCTCTGCCTACCTGCTTCCCATAAACAACTGAGACGGTATATCCAGTGCAATGCACTACACTACCATAAGGGATTAACACTGCTGATCACTTTCTTCTCATTTCTATTCAAAGGACTCAAATGAAAGATTCCTCAGTGACTGTCAGTGTTTAAAATTCCCTTGCTGCAAGGAGGAAGTTTTCCTGTTCTTGTGAACAAACATGCTAGAAGACATGGGAAAATCTCAGATTCCCATGATCTTAATGCCTTACCCAGGTCACTGGGAACACTTCCCACACAGGAATGTAATGAAGACAACTAAAGCGTGGGGGAGGGAAGAAACAGGAATGTAATATGCAGCAACCCCACTTAGCCTCCTAAAAGCCATGATTCCACCAAAGCATGCTGCTTGAAAACCACCTGGAAAGTGTTCAAAGTCAACCCCTAACACTCTTTTTCCTAAAGGGATCCTCCCACCTCAGCCTCCCGAGTACCTGGGACTACAGGCACATGCCACTGTGCCCACCATTCTTTTTCTTTTCTTTTTAATTATGAAGGCACACCGCCAGTCTCTTTGGAGGGCAATTTGCATTTTTCCTTTTAACATATCTTAAGAAATATAGAAACTTATCTTGTAGGTATGTATTTATACATGTGTAAGTATAAGAAAGTTTACTATAGCATTGTTCATAAAAGTCAAAAAAACTGAAAACCTACATTCCACAGATAGATTGGTTGAAAAAATTATGGCACAACTGTATAATGAAATACAAAGTAACTTTATTATTAGGTGACTGTGCATAGGTAGCAATATGTACTGAATAAGTTCTAAGCGCTATTAAGTGAGAAAAGCAAAAATGCAGAAGAGTGTGCTCTCCCATTCATTTTTAAAAGAAGGAAAAGGTAATATATACTTATATATCCACAGACTGCTTATGGAGGAAGACACAAGTGTTAACTTTAGTTAGATCTGTGAAGGAAGCTGGGAAGTCTGGGTTAAGAGAATATTTTTAAAGTACATGAGCTTTTATTTATTTTGAATGTCTTGTTATTATATAAATGTATATAATTTAGTTTATTTTTTATTCATTTATTTTTGAGTTGGAGTCTTACTCTGTCGTCAGGCTAGAGTGCAGTGATACGCTCATGGCCAGCCACTGCAGCCTCAACCTGCTGGGCTCAAGCAATCCTTCCGCCTCAGCCTTCCAAGTAGCTGGAACTACAGGCATGTGCCACCATATCCAGCTAATTTTTGTTGATTTATTGTAGAGATGAGGTCTCACCAAGTTGCCCAGTCTTGTCTCAAACCCCTGGGCTCAGGCAATTCTCTTGTCTCTGCTTTCCAAAGTATTGGGATTACAGGCGTGAGCCACTGCACCCAGCATTTTTTAGTTTAAAACAACCAGTTAAGCCATATTTATTTTCCCCAAATCTGTTTGCAGTACAAAAGATGTTAGGGTTTCTGCAATTTATATACATACTTTTTTTTTTTTTAGTAGAAGTTTTACTCTGTTACACAGGTTGGAGGATACTTCCGCCTCAGCCTTTCAAGTAGCTGGAATTACAGGCACATGCCACTGTGCCCAGCTAATTTTTTTTTTAATTTGTTACAGAGACTATATCTTACCAGGTTGCCCAGGCTGGTTTAGAATTCCAGTGCTCAGGCAAACCTCTAGCCGTAGCCTCCCAAAGTGCTGGAATTACAGGCATGAGCTACCACCCCCAGCCAATTTTTACTAATCAGGATAACCTAGCAATAATTATCTAATCTCTTCAATTTTGGAAATGCTTCCCATTTACATAGTCTATAAGTGTCTACTAACTTAACTTATCCAAATGCTACATATTCTGTTTTCTCATATTTCTATATAGAAGTAAAAATGTCTCCTGGGCAATGACTTAATAAAAAGGCATATAGGCCAGGTGCAGTGGCTCACACCTATAATCCCAGGACTTTGGGAGGCCAAGGTGAGAATTGCCTGAGCCCCCGGGTTCTAGACCAGCCTGGGCAACTTGGCAAGACCTCATCTCTACAATAAATCAAAAATCAGCCAGGCGTCATGGCACGTGCCTATAGTTCTGACTACTTGGAAAGCTGAGGTGGAAGGATCGCCAGAGTCCAGCAGGTCAATGCTGGGGTGGCCATGAGTGCGCCACTGCATTCCAGCCTGGGCAACAGAGTAAGACTCCAACTCAAAAAAAAAAAAAAAATGTCATGTAACAAGAGATAATTATAGATAACAACTTCTAAATACTGTCTATTGCAGGCCATGTACCTTACTTACCAGGTACTTCACATAAACCATCTCATTTAAACTGCATTAACAATACAGAAGATAAATATATGTCTTTATAGATACTGCCCCCATTTTATAAATAAGGAAACAAGCTCAGAGAAGGTAAGCTACTCCAAGATCACCCAACTAACAGGTGGCAGTGTTGAGTTTTAAAAGACCAGGCCTGTAGGTTCCAAATCTGAGTTTCTTTAATGCAGAGCTTTCCTATAAACTCTCCTTCAAGAAGGAGGTAGGTAACTAAACCATACTAACTTGTTAGACAAATGCAAATAAAATCTGCTTTATGAAAAAAATAAACATCCCTGACAAGTTGTTCATAAAAAAAACTTTGATAAATTACAAATCCTATTATAAATATATTGGGAAAGCTTTGAGCTGAATCTTCCCAATAAGTAAAAAAAAAAAGAAAAAAGAAAAAAAACTCTTAATCCTTTTTCTAAATGTACTTTCTGCATGTAAAGTTTTTTGCTTCACATAAGATGCCGTTTAGTGAAAATCCTCAGTGGATATTGCAGTTAAAGAGACTAGGGATCCAGCACAGGGGCTCACCCGTCATCCCAGCACTTTGAGAGGCCAAGGCGACAGGACTGTTTGAGCCCAGGAGTTCAAAACCAGCCTGGGAAACATAGCAAGACTTTTCTCTACAAAACAAAACAAAACAAGACAAAAAATTAGCCAGGCGTGGTGGCACGCACCTCTAGTTCCAGCTACTCAGGAGGCTGAAGCAAAAGGATTAAGGATTCCTTGAGCCCAGGGAGTCAAGGCTGCAGTGAGCAATGATGGTACCACTGCACTCCAGCCTGGGCAACAGAGTTTACACTCCGGAAAAAAAAAAAAAAAAAAAATTGTGAAAAGGGTTTCCAAGCTTCAGAAGAAGGGCTATCCTCTGAGGTCTAGCACTACATCTGATGAGTAGGGGTAAAAGGTGAGGGGCACAAACCTAAGTACTCTAACTAAATATTTTAGAAATTTTAGAGCCAAAATATTTTTCTAGCAAGACTTTTTTCTTTTTTTTTTTATTGTAGAGATGAGGTCTTGCCAAGTTGCCCAGGCTGGTCTTGAACCCGTGGGCTCAGGCAACCCTCTCACCTCGGCCTCCCAAAGTGTTGGAATTATAGGCATGAGCCACCATGCCTAATCCTAACGCCTTTCTAATATCAATAAAAGATCACTGCTATTTCTTAATGTCTTGTATGTGCCAGGCACTTTTTAAAAAGCTCCCTGTTAATTATCTTTTGGGTTCAGATGACCAACTCAGGAGGACCACTCCATCTCCCTGAAAAAAGGAGCAAGTGAAAAAAATACATGACCATCAAGAAGTCTCGCTCTCTTCAATGAAGACTGACGGCACAAGTACATGAAGAAAACTGAAAGTTAACTTATGGGCTGTTCCCGCTTTACCGCACTACCTTCCCCACAAATAATAAATAAATATTGGAATGTAAAGCCTTCAAAAACTAAAATCCACAGTGGGCAACAGAACAGGCCAGGGCCAAAGGCAGCTGTTTAAATGATAAAGCCCCAAGCATGGTGGGAACTGGATGCCTTCCTGCACCCCTTAATCAAGATTGAATTTCTGTCAACAGGTCTCACTGAAAACGAAAAAAAAAAAGGCACATGCGTCAACCACATTCCTCCAAACAAATCAAGCTGCCAAGCAAGAGAATCAGCTTCTCAAGCAAGAGAATCAGCTTCTCATTTCAAAATTATCTGAATCCACCACAGCTTCAGACTCGTACAAAACTAGAAACATTCCGAGTGAGAAATTGCTATTGGGGACCAATAATCCTGAATCCTGCAACAGACACAAGGAAAGAGTCTGTTATGAGCCATGAACCAGTTAGGTTCCTTCTTGTTACCCACTATTACATTTTTGTTTGCAAAAAAAAACAGTAAAATGATACATATGATCCCCTCCCTTAAGGAACACAGTTGAATGGGGAATACAAACAATTATGATATAGGTTGATCTTTGCTGTAATGAGGCGTGAAGAGAGCGCTCCGGAAGTGCAGATAAGAACGAGGTGAGGGACGGTTAGAGAAGGTTTCCTGGTGAAAGTTAAATCTAAAACACACAGACAGACCTGCAGAGTCTACAAATAAGAATTGAACATTGCTGGACTCGGTGGCTCAGCCTGTAATCCCAGCGCTTTGGGAGGCTGAGGTGAGTGAATTGCCTGAGCCCGCGGGTTCGAGACCTGCCTGGGCAACTTGGCGAGACCTCATCTCTACAATAAATCAAAAAAATTAGCCGGGCGTGGTAGCGCACGCCTGTAGTTCCAGCTACTTGGAAGGCTGAGGCGGAAGGATCCCTGGAGCCCAGCAGGCTGAGGCTGCGGTGGCCGGGAGCGGCCGCTGCACTCCAGTCTGGGCGACAGAGTGAAACTCCATCTCAAAAAAAAAAAAAGAATTGAACGTTGACTTTTTCCAGGGGAAAATATAAATGAAAGGGGAAATGAATGGAAGGGGAATAAAAATACACATGAAGAAGATTGCAGAAGAAGCAATGTAACCTGCTCCCACATTCATCTGAAATTAACCTCCCGTTGCCTCCTGTCTCTCTTTACTCTCAAACCAAAAATAACTAGTCTTGACAAGCTCTATAAATCAAAAGGCACAGGTTCAGAGGGGGTGGGAGAAAGCTGCAAGAGAGTGCATTCTAAGCAGGGCTGAAATAGTGGACTAGTAGCTACTAAGCAAAACAAAGACCGGTGTGATAGATGCTCTCAAGCACCTCAGTGTCCAGCTTGTAAAATGTGACTTGCCTATTTCTATTAAAGGCAATGTCATGAATTAAACAATTAGTAATGTATTAGAATAAACAGAGTAAGTCAAGATTTTGTTAGAAGTATAGCTAATTAAGATGGTCCCATCATGGGCAATGTTATTTCCCCAGGGATACCCTCTCCAACTTTCACAAGGGATTAAGAGATCCTGTTACACTGTCACAAGTAAAATAGAGTAGAGTTATTTTCATCTTACCCAGGGAGAAAACACCTGCATTTTTTTTCTTGTATATAAGGGATTAGCAGGAGTCAGTAAATGGCAACATAATCCAGTCTGCAATTTTAACTGTTAATCAAAGTCACAAACTAAGTCTGAAGGAAGTTTAATGGACTTTGTTTCCACACTTATGTTTGCTAACTTCTATGTTGAAATCGGATCTGTTTACAGAAACAGATCTACGAAGCTTCCAA
Organism: Tarsius wallacei; assembly: GCA_963574415.1. Taxonomy (NCBI): domain Eukaryota; kingdom Metazoa; phylum Chordata; class Mammalia; order Primates; family Tarsiidae; genus Tarsius; species Tarsius wallacei. Next base: position 1,148 of record CAUYQG010188591.1, on the reverse strand, counting down.
AATTGGGTCAATTTAAAATCCAATGACAATCCCTCACTGTCCAACACTCAGAAGTCAGGACAGGACACATGGACACTTGTTCTAATTCATCACTGTCCAGAAACCTCAAGCAAATGTAATTTCTCTCTCAAGACTTGTACATTTTATTTTTTATTTTTTATTTTTTTTTGAGTTGGAGTCTCACTCTGTTGCCCAGGCTGGAGTGCAGTGGCTTGCTCCCAGACACAGCAGCCTCGACCTACTGGGCTCCGGCGATCCTTCCGCCTCAGCCTTCCAAGTAGCTGGAACCACAGGCGCACACTACCACACCCGGTTAATTTTTTATTTATTGTAGAGATGAGGTCTCTCCAAGTTGCCCAGGCGGGCCTCGAACCCGCGGGCTCAGGCAATCCACTCACCTCAGCCTCCCAAAGGCGCGGGATTACAGGCTGAGCCACCAAGCCCGGCTATATTGTCGTTTTTTAAGGATTACAGATTCAGTTCTACTTTATCTATAGAACTCAATAAACCATAAGCCACTTCTAAGTGACTAATAGGACCTGGATAGAAATCAGTGATACTGTTTACTTCTAGCCCAAATAATGACACCTCTTTATAGAACACTAAAAGAAAATCTTTGCAGAATCACAAAGTATTCTGCTATTCCAATTGTAAGAAACTGAAAGTGCTTGTAAGGGTTGACAGTGGGACTGCAGGAGGTTATGATCCTAGTCTGATGGCAATTTACTTAGTCTATAGCTATTTTATACCCTTCAAAAGCTATCTGATTTGGGAAATACACACACCCCCACCCCCAAGCACCTAATAAAAGGGTTTACCTATGGGGTGGTAGGGAGTGAGGAAGTGACAGGCTTGGAGTAAGACTTTAAACTATGTATCTTTATATTATTTTGATTTGTGTACCATGTGAATATGTTACCCATTTTAAGAATATGTACATGTGTGCCTATGTGAGCGCACTGTTTTAGTGAGTATGTAAATCAGCATATTCTTCCCATAGGGCAATTTGATGTTAATATCAAAAGCCTTAAAAATATGCATTATCAGCTGGGCTCTGGCAATCCTTCTGCCTCAGCCTTCCAAGTAGCTGGAACTACAGGCGCACGCTACCATGCCCAGCTAATTTTTGATTTATTGTAGAGATGAGG
>CAUYQG010188588.1:0-11550 GCA_963574415.1 Tarsius wallacei | reverse complement strand
GCCGGGCTCGGTGGCTCAGCCTGTAATCCCACGCCTTTGGGAGGCTGAGGTGAGTGGATTGCCTGAGCCCGCGGGTTCGAGACCCGCCTGGGCAAGCAAGACCTCATCTCTACAATAAATCAAAAAATCAGCCGGGCATGGCAGCGCGTGCCTGTAATTCCGGCTACTCGGAAGGCTGAGGCGGAAGGATCGCCGGAGCCCAGCAGGTCGAGGCTGCGGTGGCCGGGAGCGGCCACTGCACTCCAGTCTGGGTGACAGAGTGAGACTCCAACTCAAAAATAAATAAATAAATAAAACTGAAAAAAAGGTTTTTTATTTAATTATGAAAAGGAATCTATGATTTGTTAATGTTCCCATCCTAAGTTGGCAAGGTGAAAACACCCTGGCCTCTTTATGAAGGGTAATGAATTCATTACCTGTACTCTGTTGTCTCTTAGTTACTCAAAAACAACAAATTGGGACATTGGGGAGGACCCAACGTTGGCCTTCAGTGTGCTTTGAGTAGGGCTAAGGTACAGTCACTGACATCCGATAGTTTGACTTACAATTTTGGACTTAACGATGGTGCGAAAGCAATACGCAATCAGTAGGCGTACTCACACAGCCATTCTGTTTTTCATCTTCAGTACAATAGTCAATAAATTATGCAATATACTCAACATTTTATTGTAACATAGACTTTGGGTTAGATGATTTGCTCAACTGCAGGAAGTGCTCTGAGCACACTCAAGGTAGACTCTGAGCAGACTCAAGCTACGATGTTCCGTAAGTTAGGTGTATTAAATGCATATTCACCGTAAGATATTTTCCATTTACGATGGGCTTATCAGAACATAATGCCATGGTAAGTGCAGGAGCATCTACTTGGTCCCCAGGCAGGTCTCATCCCCTCCTCTCCCCTGATCCTGCCATAACCATCTCTCCCATTGATGCAGTCAGGATCGTCTACTGCACAGGGCTGTCTCCCAGAGTATGCTGGCACAATCTATCGGGTCGCTTCATCTATGGTGCCAATGGCAACAGGGAGAATGAGATGGGAAAGGGTAGTGCAGCTGAGACTAGCACTGAGGTGTCTGCTTCTGCAGGTCCCAGGCAGGTAGACCAGAGAGCCTGAGAGGGGCCGGCTGGAGGAGCACAGTCATGAGTAGAGAATCGGGAGATTATCAGTGGCCCCATTATTTAAGGGTTCCTGCACCAAGTATTTGCTGGGAAAGAGAGGGAATAGAGAACAGGGTCCATGCCACTGAGACTCAGTGGCTTGTACTATGGCAAGCATCAAAAATACACCTCAGCCTTGAGGTTTAAATCTTAATTTGAAGCTCTAGAAGGTGTTCCTCGAAGTGTGGAAGTGTCACTTCATGGGGTAATGTCCTAAGGGAGCTCCTCCTCTAACCCTTCTCTAGCCTGTGAAGTTCTGCCAGAGTCAGAGGCACAAAGCAGCCTGGCAGCCTGACAGGAAGCTTCCAGAAGTCAGAAATTCTGGCCTCTTTTGTTGCTGTCATCAACTGCAGTGCCTGGCACATGAACTAGGTGCAGCCAGTTGACTTGTGTGTGTCATGGCATTTAATACTCACCACAATGCTGTGAGGTAGGCACTCGAACCATCTTCACTGTACAGATAAGAAAACAGTTCAGTGAGTTGAGGACCCTTCTGCAAAATCATGAGGTTACAGGATGTGGAGTTGGGATATGAATTTATAACTGAGGTACAGGCTCCCATGTGTGGCTCTTAGACACCAAGCTACAATATTCAATAAATGCTTATTAAATTAAAATTTGTTTACTTATGAGAGCAGTCACACTTAGCAATTTCAACACACACACATATACACACATACACACACACACTCCAGAAGAAAAGAAAAAAACAATCATCTAGAGAATCAGAAAGTCTTTGGTAGTGGATCCTGGACCCCAGAGCTCTTTTCTCTGGATCTGAAGCAGCTGGGTCTCCCAGGGCAGAGCAGGGCGGGGTGCTCTGAGTCTTCCAGCCGCACTTCCCTGATGCCGCCTTGACCACACCTTTCTTATGGCTCAGTGTCTCATTCCTTTGACACACCAAAGACATGGCTTGAATCATAGGTTAATACACTGGGATAGGTTGCTACTGTGAGTCACTTTATAAAACAAAGATACCTTTTATTAAAAAAAAACAACTTCCAAGTTGACTCTTGTTCATTCTACACTAATAGTTCTCAACTTTCTTTAGATTGCAGAACTCTCTGAGAATGTAGTGAAAGCTACAGACCCTCTACCCATAAAAGAGCACACACACACATACACAACAGAGTACTCAAGTTCAGGAGGTTCATACAAGTCCTATCCAGAAAACTCAGGCTGGGAACTCCTGCCCGAGATGGCCATTATTTGGGTATATTTACATTGGGAAACACCTACAAAATACCACTGGCATCATTTACAAAAGGCACATTGATACAGCACTAACACTAATGCAAATACATCTCCTAACCCAGCTACTCAGGAGGCTGAGGTGGGAGGACAGCCTGAACCCAGGAGGTTGAGGCTGCAGTGAACCATGATGAGCGTCACTGCACTCCAGCCTGGGTGACAGAGACCCTTACTCAAATAAATAAATAAATAAAACTCTTAGGAAAAAAGTACTTTACTAGGAACATGTAAAGGTTATTCTAATAGCTTAAGGAGTTACATCTGGTGTCTCAAGGAGGAGGAGGATTTGAAGAGAAATTCAGCCTAAATGAATGGCATTTGCCTGCAGCTGGACATTGACCAGAGGTCTGCTCATGTAGGACAAGGCTCTCCTCCCTACAAACAACGAGGCTTTTCTAGGCCGGGGTCTCAGCTGAGGGGGATGGGAGCGGAGGCTTAGCTTAGAATGGGAAGACAAGAGCAGAGACTTTAATTCCATCCATGCAGTCCCGCGGCCTGTCTCTGGAAAAGGGAGTGGATTTCCAGGCAGAAGGTGAACGCCTGGCATCTTATAATGCCAAAGCTCTTGGGAGTCCTTAATCCTCCTGGGAGCTCTGTCTGAGCTCTACGCTTCCCAGGGCTTAAAGATAGCCTAACAGAGCTTTGCAGTCAGGCTAGGGTGACCAGCTATCCTGGTTTGCCTATTAGTCTCCAGGTTTTCACACTAAAAGTCCAGCATCTCAAGAATCCCCTCAGTTCCGGGAAAACTAGGACAGCAGGTGGCCAGACTTGAATCTGAGTTCTGTAGTGCAATCTGTGTGATTTGCGGCAAGATGCTTCATCTTCCTGAGCTCCGGCTTCCAATTCTGTAAAATAAAGACACTACCCACATATTTCAGGTGTTTGTGAAGATTACATTAGAAATGATACATGTTAAATGCCCAGCATTTGGCAGGCAGGCAGTAAGTAGAAAGACAGTCTATAGCTGCTGTTTTTTGTTTTTGTTTTGTTTTGTTTTGAGTCGGGGTCTCTGTTACCCATGCTGCAGTGCACAATTATGGATCACTGCAGCCTTGACCTCCTGGGCTCAGGCAATCCTCTCACCTCAGCCTCCCAAGTAGCTGGTACTATAGGCACACACTACCACCCCAGCTAATTTTTTTTTTTTTTTTGTAGAGTCAAGCAAGGTCTCACTATGTTGTCCAGACTGGTCTCAAACTCCTGACTCGAGCAATCCTCTTGCCTTGACCTCCCAAAGTGCTGGGATTACAGGCTGAGCAATTGTGCCTGAGAATAGTTGCTGTGGTTGTTGTGACCAGAAGCTGAGGCTCTAGGCAGTGGTTCAGACCTACTAACATACCTGCAATTTCCCCCTCCCTTGTCCACTAGAGCCTCTAAGGCAACAGTTATAAACGCAAAATACAAAATTCGTCATCAGCAAGCAGGAGGGCAGCCTCAAGATGAAAATGTGATACAGACAAAGCCAGTTTTTTAAATTTTGTTGTTGTTTTTTAAATTCACAATAGAACCAACCCTACTGCCCATTGAAAGTGGACTGGATAAAGCAAAGCCAGTTTTGAACTCTCCCTTTCTGGATCCTTTTTCTTTCTCCCATGCCTCCTTCAAACTCCCCACAAGCCTAGTCTTTTACCTTGAAATTTACCCTCAGGAAAGGAGTTGCTGGCAATTATCTCAACTTTGTGATTTAAAAGGGACCCCTGAAAGCATCTGCATTTTAACTTTCTTGTCTTGTAAAAGGAAAGGCTTTGTCTCCTATTAAGGGAAATTCACACTTCTTCGGAGAGTTTGACCCTTTGATGGCTACATCAGTTCAGCTAGTCTGCCCCTATGAGAAAAACATAAAATTATAGCTCTTTAAGCAAGATGGAGATTTGTTTCTCTGTCATAAACAAGGGTGAGTGTGGCAGTTCCATACCCATCATGATCCACAACATCTTCAGTCTCTTTCTCCCTCCATGCTAGTGTTGGTATCCTTCCAGAAGGTCACTTCCTGGTCCCAGAAGGACACTGGGGTTACAACCATGACAGGTCATTTAGAACCACAGATAAAGAGGGAAGATGAAAGGGCAGAGGGACACCTGCTGCCTTCCCCAAAGTCCCATGCAGAATTTAGCTTTATATCTTATTGGCCAGAGTTTAATCACATGGTCACCACCAGTTGCAAAGGATTTTTGGAAATATACTCTCCTCTAGGAAGATTGCAGTCCTACATAAAATCTGGCTCCAGATACTAAGGGAGGAAGGGAGAGAACATCTAGAAAATATGCCAAAATGGGAGATTGCATTGGTAAAAGTTTTTATTATTTCCCTGGTGGTTGATAAGTGGCTTGCAGCCAGGATCACTATGGCTGAAGATTTCTCTGTCCCCAGTTCTGGTGAGCAGCCCAGAAGTTAGGCACTCCTCAGGGACAAATAAAAGAATGAAAGGAATTGTGCTAATATTGAAGGGCTTTGGGTTTAAGACAGACTTCCAAGAGATGTTCTGTTGCAGGATTTAAAAAGTCTGTGGTATAGGACATATCTGGGAGTTTAAGGATTCTTATAGTCTCTTGAGATTCTATTTATAGCTTCTTAGTTGTTCCTCAACTACATAATTAAATTAACTTCTGAAAGCATACAAGGACTCTTAAAAACAGAAGCTATTTCTTTTTCAACACGTATTGATCATGACTCACATAGGAAATATGAAATGACCAATAAACCTTCTGCTCCTGACTTAGAATTGGTAATAGAGTAGTGACTGATTGCTGAGGGAAAAATAATAAATCTTGTGAGGCAATTTCTAGTTTGTCTAATAAGGAGTAAATCATATCAGCTTAGTTGCTACGTGCAAACAAAAACTGGGATTTCTCAGCCAAGTTTACATTGCGTGGGTACCATGCGCACAGTACTGAACCTGACACCAAATATGCTCTCCTGATTCTTTTTTCTATGGATGCATAATCATCCATAGAAAGGTTTTGTCTAGAAGTACAGGCAATAAACTAAAGCATGCTTTTGGCTTAAAATAGCAATGAGAAGCAAGTCCAGAGTAGACTGCAAAGTATTGCAGCTATGATCTATGATGAAAGCACCACTAGAGATTTGAGGTCTGATTGACCGGAAAGAGAGTAGGAAAAATTAAGTGCCCTAAAGAGCCTCTACTTAGTAAGGGAAAACATTGACAACAAAGTAAACCACGAGGTACATTCATTCTAAACTGAAAAACAAGAATGGACAGGCATTTTTCTCAAGAGAGAAAAGCAAGTTTTGAAATATACAAGCACCTGCTTGACATTTGTTGACTCATCCTCTGTGGACCCGCTAGAAGGAGATGCTATGTAGGCAGCAGTAGCTAAAGTATGTTAGCCCAGATGGAGGAAGAATGCTTAGTGCCAGCTGTTTTCTGGACTCAAAGCAATCATGTCCAATTATGTCTCTTAGTAGAATTTCTCATGACAAGAGGACTAGAAATCATTTTCCCTCCACAAACAGATTGTAGTCCTGTTATTTCATAAATTGCATCATATCCAATATTCCTCAATAATTCTTATAACCTGACGCTCGTTTCTGTCTTCTGCTCTGATTGTGTCTTAGTGACAGGTCACAGAATCTAATACATAGTAATAAGCATGTTTTTTCACGAGTTCAAAAACCACCAGTTAAGTAAACATTAAACCTACCTGGCCCTGCTAAATTCATAGTATGTGGTACCCTTGAATTAATTCTTTCAAAAGTCAGTAATAATCATAATAGCATCTGCCAAATGGAGTGCCTCCTTTGAGCCAGACACTCTACAAATCGCTTTACATTCATATTCTCATTTAATTCTTAAGGAAGCATTTACATCTTCATTTTACAGAAGAGGAAAATAAGGATCAAAGTCTTACTAATATCAAGTGCCAGTGTCATTTAAATAACCTGGGTCTGTCTAAATTCAAATCCATGTTCTTTTCTCCTCTTTTTCTCATGGAAGTTCAAATTTCTTTCTCCTCTGACATTATTTTACCATACTAAAATTATGCTAGAAAAATGGAAGAAATGTTAGGACTTTTTTCTAGATTACAGAACTTTTGTTAATTTTTTGTTTGTTTGTTTTGGGATTTTTTGTTGTTGTTGTTAATTTTTAATTGAAATCTAAGCCATGTTATTTTGACCAGATCTAAGCAGCACTCAAGGCTTTCTGTACATTTTTCTAGATTATCATTGGACCCGTCTTTTATCCATGTGCTATACTAGGGCTCTATACAAATGTTTTTAGGTATAATGAGGAAATAACCACAACTAATTCAACTAATTCAAGGAAACAGTGTTCTGATACCTACACTGTGCTGTGGGTTTTTTGTTTTGTTTTGGTTTTTGCTGTTGTTTTTGCTTTTTTTTTTTTTTTTTTTTGTCATGCATACCTTTCTCTGGGAAAGAGTAACAATCCTTACTCTTAGTCAAACAGTAGGGTGCTTCAAACCACTGACAAAGCATATGACATTGAACAAGTTTAGAAGAGTCTAGGACAATAGTATAGTGTGATTCCAATCTTGTAAGTGTGTGTGCATACACACACACAAACTAACACATGCCTATTTTATTTTATAATATATGGACGTAGTGATCTGGAAAATATTATAGCAGAATTATAACAGTGGTCACCACTGAATGGTAAAAATCCAAGAATTTTTTTTTCTTTTGGGGTCCTTCTAAATATACTAAAATAGATGTATTGCTAACATAATGTCCTCCCCAAAAAAGTAATTATTTTTTTAGAGATGAGGTTTCACTCTGTCATCCAAGCTGGAATGCAGGGGCATAATCATAGCTCACTATAGTCTTGAACTCCTGGGCTCAAGAAATCCTCCCACCTCAGCCTCACGAGTAGCTGGGACTATAGGCGTGCACTTCCACACCCAGCTAATTTTTTAAAATGTTTATTTTGTAGAGATGGGAGCTCACTATGTTGCCCAGGTTGGGCTCAAACTTCTGGTCTCAACAATTCTCTCACCTCAGCCCCCCAAAACACTGGGATTACAAGTATAAGCCACTGCTCTCAGTCCTCCAAAAGTAATATTTTTAATGGGCATGAGAATTATCAAAGCAAAGAATGAGTGGCTGGAGGCACATATCATACGGTCTCTTAGTATTGCACCCATCTCTTGTTCATTAATACAGTCATTAATAATATAGAGCTTTGATACTTCTTTGCCATTTTTTCATTTGCTGGAAAGATAAACTGGTCTCAATAAAATAACAAAGCCAAAGGGTTTCCCATGGGGTATAACTATGAGCCAACATCGTTTAATAAACAGATATTCTCATTCCCTTTGTGTGGCTTTGTGTTTGTGTTTCCTTTGTGAAAGAACTGTTTCTAAAGATAAAAAATCATGGCATCATTTTGGTTATCTATTTCCATGGCAACACATGGATTTGGGAAAATGTCCTTTATATCTTTGCCATCTATTGTGTGCAATTTTTAGAGACACTTGATCCTTCTAAGTTAGAAAGATCAGTTCCCTGCTACATTTTGATATATATATTTCTATAAGTGAGGTACAATTTGGGCTTACATTAATATCTATAATTCTGTGGGGAGCAATAAAGAATAGCAGTACACTGAAAATGCCATGTCTTGTTCATGACAAATCTCTTTTAAAGGATCACAAAGCAGAAGTCTTTTTAGGACACAAGGTGTGACAACAACAGTGTTTCTAGTTAAGTTTTAGTCTCCCTTTCCCTTCCTCTGTACTTCTCTCTCTCTCCCTCTCTCTCTTTCTCTCTCTCTCACACACACACACGTACCCTCACATGCACACACATATACTCACTTAGAAAGCAGAATATTAATTTCCCTTTTATTTTTACTGAACAAAAATAAACCAAAATTTTGTCTAATATCTCCTTGTAATGTTTTCCTGATAAACACTTGAAACTAGCAACACGCTTGTCTAGAGAGCTAGGAGGCAGAATTCTGATACCAATTTGCCACCATTATCTGCAGTCTTGGGCAATTTCTCTATCTTCTCTGTGCTTTCAATTTCTCAGCAGTGAAATAATTTAAGTTAATTAAAGGGAAGGAAAACCAATTTGAAAGAAGTGTGAAAAGCTACAACATTCATAAGCAAAGGTTGTTATTGTATCCAAAATTTTCTAGAAATAAAAATGACATAATCCCAAATTACATTGTTTTTATTTATTTTGTTTTAGTCTCTTTTTGAAGCACTGAGTAATATTGCACTTCATTTCAAACTAATGCTATCTCCTTTCACATTGTGAAGTTCAAAGATGAGTCGGAAGAAGCATTCCACCATCATCTCAAGGGGTGGACTAGATGAAGGAGAGAAAGAGAAGGAGATTTGGCTTTTTAATAAGCCCCAGATTGAAGATGTGATATGCCTGCTGGAGCCTGGGTGTCCTCAGCTTGTGGGGGCTGGGGCCCAAGGCCAGGAAGACTGGGTGTGGCATGGAGACCTGACAGTCACAGATGCACAGATGACTGACAGGCTGTCCCCATCTGCAGCTTCTGTGGATGCACTGCAGTGTTTGTGATGATGGCCTCACTTTTCCTGTCTGCTGCCAGTCATGGCTGAATGTGTCAGAGGTGGCAGTGCAGGCCCATGCCTGCCCCACACAGGACACTTCCAATGGGTGACCACTCCTCCTGCACCCCCCATCAGCCCGCTGAGATGTTCAGAAATGCCTGCAGTTTGAAACCCGTGCCTAGACCTCCCAAGCCCCTCAGGGGTCAGGCCTGCATTGTAGTCTAGAGGCCCTCCCGGCCTCCTCCTGCCTCCTCTCCTTTGTCCTCCACAGCCACTTCCTCCCAATAAATCTCTGACATATCTAACCCCATCCTGGCATCTGCTTCTCAGATAAGGACTGACACAATGGGGAAGTGAGCTAGATGGAGACCTGAGGTCACTCAAGGAAGAGGGGACAGGACAAGACAGATCAGGCTGTCCCTTCATCCACAGCCCCCACCAAAGACCAAGCTGCCATCATTTTCTACCCTGCCTGATTTCTTTGCCACTTCCCTTGCACTCTAGGGTGGTGATTCAAACAAAGCATTGAGTTAGGTAAGTTTCACTCTAGCCTATGGTTTCCCATTGCTTAGGATATCATCTGAAGGCACCATGACTTCACAGGCCTTCTGATCTGGACGCTGCCTCACGTTCCAGCCTCCTTTCCTCCTATTCTCACCTTCCTCGCTGGGGACTTCTTTGCCTCTCTGAGGCCTTCTGTGCATTCCTAAAATGCATCGACATACACCACACTCACAGCCTTAGCATGCTGTTCCTTCCCATCCTCCCAATGCTGTTCATTGCCAAGGTTAGAGTCCAGATCTCATATCGCTACCCCAGAGGGGGTCTCCCTGGCCACCCTCTACAAAGCTCTTTGCTGCCAGTCATTCCCGCCATATTACCATTTAATCTTCTTCATGACATGTTTTTCTTCAATGTTATCTGGATTTTTGTCATTCTCCACTAAAATTAAAACTAAAATGTAAGCTTCCTGTGATCAGTAGCCCTGTCCATCCATTCCTGGGGACTGGGAAGAGAAACTCCAACAATGTCTGTTAAATGAATACATGTCTGGCAAGGTTTGATGGCAGATATATGCTATAAACCCTCTCCTTTATCTCTGCTTTTTACAGATTTTCAGGCGATTTTACATTGCTTTCTAATACTTTTACCATGATTACTCTGTTGTGAAGATACAAATAGGTATACAGACTTCATTCTAAGGTCCACTCCAGGGAAACAAAGACTCTATGGGAACAGCCATGTGCCAAGGTTAAAAATGCATGTTCAACAATTGAGATCGTGTTCTAGGAGCCAGTATGGCAGAATGAGGAAAATGGAGTCCAGGGGAATCCATTTGAACTCTGGATCCACCACAATGTAGTTGTGGGATTTTAGAGTAGTTACTTAACCATTCTAAGGTTGATTTTTCTCATTTTTAAAATGGGGCTAGCCATCAATGGTTGATTAGATAAAGAATGTGGTGCATATATACACCATGGGATACCACACAACCATAAAAAAGAACAGAATCATGTCCTTTGCAGCAACATGAATGGAGCTGAAGGCTATTAGCTTAAGTGAACCAACCCAGAAACAGAAAACCAAACACCACATGTTCTCACTTACATGTGGAAGCTAAACAGTGGGTATTCATGATCATAAGGATGGAAATAATAGACACTGGAAACACCAAAAGAGGGAGGCAGGGAGGGTGGCATAGTTTTAAAAACTACCTATCAGGTACAATGTTCACTCTGCGGGGAATGGGGACACCAGAAGCCAAATCTCCACTAGTACGCAATATGACCATGTAACAAATAAGCACTTGTACCTCCTAAAATGAAAATAAGTAAACTAAGGTTAAAATTAAAAAGAAAGAGAGAGGCTGAGCACAGTAGCTCATGCCCATACTCCCAGCACTTTGGAAGGCCAAGGTGGAAGGATTGCTTGAGACCAGCCTAGGCAACACAGCAAGACCCCATCTCCACAAAAAATAAAAAAATAAAATCAGCAAGGCATGGTGGTGTGTGTCTGTAGTCCCAGCTACTCAGGAGACTGGGGTGGAAGGATCACTTGAGCCCAGGAGGTCGAGGCTATCGTAAGCTGTGATCCTGCCACTGCACTGCAGCCTGGGTGACAGAGTGAGACCTTAACTCAGAGAGAGAGAGAGGCACTATCATTAGGGATAAATAAATAAATAAATTTAAAAATAAATTTAACAAATTGGATTATCATAAGAATACTTCTCCTAAAGGGTTATTGTGGGGATCAAATAAGTTACTATAAAGTTTGGCACTCTGCCGGAAGATGGTGGTACAGGCTCCATATGTGGGCCTATAGTCGTTATTTAAAACACTATGGAAATGGCTATTCTCTGCTTAACTCAGATGTTTTACATTTTTGTAGCTTTCCAACGATTTTCACATGGTGGATTCCAAATTTTGGGGTTTCACAGACTAGCAAAATTACACCAAAAAATGTAGAATATTAATATACAGTGTCTGACTTTGTATTTGCCAAATAATAATATTTAAGAGAAAAAGGTTATATAACATCACTATCATTCATGAAAGAAGAGACACGATCCTAGGGAGTCATTTTACATTAAAAGTCCTTTAAGCCAGGCTCGGTGGCTCAGCCTGTAATCCTG
>CAUYQG010188587.1:0-21816 GCA_963574415.1 Tarsius wallacei | reverse complement strand
GGTGGCATCTCCGCTGCGCACGGGCACTCCTGTGGGTACAAGGAACAGCAGCCTGAGAGACACGACCACGAGGCACTTCCAGGGCAGGAACAGGTACCCACAGACCCCCATCCTCGACAGCCACAACTTCCCAGAACTCGGCAGCGGCTCGGTCCTGGTCCCCCGCCCCGCACACCAGCGGGTCTCAGGAAGTGGCGTGGGGAGAGAGGAAAGGGGCGAGCACGCCAGGAGCAGAGGGGGAAGGAGAAGAAAGGAGTCCAGGCTCTCCGGAGTCTAACAATTCTTCCTCAAATCCTGCCTCCGCTTTCCAGCCTAGCAGAACCAGATGCCCCCTCCTGCATCCAAAAAGAGCTTTCTCGACGCTCCCCTGGGGAGGAGGGAGGCAGCCAGAAAGGGAGAGGAGGAAGGAAGGTGCGGGGATGAAGGTCACAGATTGCGCTTTCTCTGCCTCTGTCTTCAAGACGCTACTTTAAGATTCAGTTGGGCACGTTCTGCAGAGGTCTGGCATCAAAAGTTTATAACCCAGAGAAGAAGGCAAGTGTCTCTGACATAAAGGAGATGTCATTAAAAGCTGCTGCTTCAAGGAGAGGAGAAAATGTTTTATTAGATCACACATATGTATAGATGTATTTGTCAACCAGCCCCAAGTCTCGCATCTGGAACGCGAAGGCGGCAAAAAGTTCCGAGCGGGGACACGCAGCCGGCGCAGTCAGATCCTGGGTCGGTGGCCGTCCTCCCGCAGCCGGTCGGCGACTCGCGGCCAGCCGGGCCCGCGCTCCCAGCCCGCGGAGCGCCGCCCGGCGCAGGCTCGGGGCGCGGGGGAGCTGGGCGGACGGCGGCCCCCGCCTCCTCCGGGGACGCGGCACGGGACGCGGGGACGCGCGGACGCCGCGCTCAGCGGCCGCCCCCGGCCTCCGCGCCGCCTTCCTCCCGGGAGCAGCCCCGACGCGCGCGGGCCCCGACCGCCGGGGTTGTCATGGCAGCAGCTCCATCCCTGACCGCCACTTCCCCCGGTGCCGACTCGGAGCGAGCGAGCGGGCGGGAGGGCGGCGCGGACCGCGCGCTCATCGCGGCGGGCGGGCGCGAGGCGCGGGCGCCACCTTAACCCCCGCCGCGCCGGGCCCCCAGCGCCCCCTCGCTGGGGACGCCTGCAGGGAATGAGCCTGGCGCCTCAGCCGGCTCTAGTCTCGCCCTGACACCCGAGCGCGCCGAGAGAATGCGACGCCCCTCGCAGTGGTTCCCCGGTACAGGGATGGGTAGGAGGAGTGGGGAGAAGGAGGAGGAGGGCGGGAGAGAGAGTTCTGGAGAAGCAGCAAATTGAAAACTGACACTGGCACCTTCCCTCCCGACGCCGCTGCAGAAGTTGCCAAACCCCGCCCTGGGGAACTGAACTACATCTCCCAGGCCAGGCGGCAGAACGGTCTGCGTGTCCACCGCTCTGCGACCGGTTCTCCACCAGGCCAAGGGACAGTCCTGTGGCAGAGCTCCCTGGGCCTGTGCAACAAGATGCAAGGAGTTTCCCGCTCTGATTGCACCGACCCCAGACACTCATGCCCCTCCACTGGAGGCCTGCCTCCCAAATGGGCAAATCTTAATTTCTTCTTACAACACAGCATGCAAAATAGTCCCCACCCTACATCTTAGTGTCGTAAAAAGCAAGCGCTGGGAAAAACACATGGAAATCCTAAAGTGCTGGAACTGATCTTCCTAAAAATCCTTCCGTAGCTTTATGATCACATCAAGTGGCACCATCCTGCTGTTGGGAGGGGACTTATGATCTGGTGATCCCAGGGGCCAGCCCCACGGTGCCTTGGGTCCAGATTCATTTCTTTTGGTTCTAAACCCAAGAGCTCCAGCTTTCCTTGGACCTGTCATGATGCTTTTTCCTGCCCCCCTCCCCCCCAGCAAAGCATTCACTTACGGCATGGCTCTCTGTATTCTAATTTAATGGTTGCTATGTGCATCTGCTCTACTGTATTCTTTCTCAAAGCCTTTTGCTAAATTAGACTGGGCACTGCACAATTGGCAAAATGAAATTTAATTCAAAAATAAGCATTAAGCTCTTATCATTTATTACTTTAGTTGCTGAGGATACAAAGGCATACTACTTGCTCTCAGTTCTCAGCGACTTAGCATGTAAATACTATCCCACTCTCCACTGTGGAATGGTTAGCTCACATATATTTTTAGGTCTAACATTTTTAACTACAGCATCTTACCTAGAAGAGAGAATACTTATTATGAATCATATCAGCTACAGTGAAAACATATACCATCATGTCTCGCTTAACGACACGGATACCATCTGAAAAATGTGTCTTTAGGAGAATTTGACATTATGTGTACATTGTAGAGTGTACTTATACAAACTGAGTCAGCAGCGTAGCCCACTACAGACCGGCTGTATGGTGCAGCCTATTGCTCGTAGACTACAAACTTGTACAGCGTGTGATTGTACTGAATACTGTAGGCAGTTGTAACACATGGCATGTGTTTGTGTATCTAAATATAGCTAAACATTGAAAAGTTTCAGTAAAAATGGGATATCAAAGATAAAACATGGTGCACCTGGGTAGGGCACTTATTGTAAATGGAACTTGCAGGACTGGAAGTTGCTCTGAGTCAGTGAGTGAGTGGTGGGTGAGTGTGAAGGCCTAGGACATTACTGTACACCACTGTAGGCTTTATGAACACTGTACACTTAGGCTACAGTAAGTTATTTTTTAAAATTATTTAATAATAACTTACCCTTAGTTCATGGCAACATTTTTACTTCATAAACTTTGAGTTTTTAAAAGTTTTTTACTATCTTGTAAGAACACAGCTTAAAACACGAATACATTGTACAGCTATACACAAATATTGTCTTTATACACTTATTCTGTAAGCTTTTTTCTATTTTTAAATATTCTTTTTTTTATTTTTAAACATTTTTATTAAAAACTCAGACATAAACACACACATTGGCCTAGGCCTACCCAAGTCGTAGTATCACTGTCTTCCACCTCTACATTGTGTCCCATCAGAAGGTCTTCAGAGGAAATAACATGCATGAAGCTGTCCTCTCCTGTGATAGCAGTGCCTTTTTCTGGAATACTTCCTGAAGGCCTGAAGCTGTTTTACAGTTAACTTTTTTTTTAAATGTAAGTAGAAGAAGTACACTCTAAAATAGCAATTAAAAGTATAGTGTAGTAAATATATAAACCAGTAAATAGTCATTTGTTATCATTATCAAGTAGGATGTGCCATACATTATTGTATGTGCTATAATACTTTCATGTAACTGGACGCATAGTAGGTTTGTTTATAACAGCATCACCACCAAAATGTAAGTATCACTTAGTGCTATGACATTAAGATGATTACAGCATCACTAGGGCATAGAAATTTTTCAACTCCTTTATAATCTTATGGGACCAGTGTAATATAGATGGTCTGACGTTGACCAGAATGCCGTTATGTGGCACTGTATTAGATCTTTTCCAGAAACTAAATATAATAAAGGCAGGGGTGGGGCCCAACCCTCATCCAGGAACCCCTGGGCTATAAGGCTGGAGATAATAATGATGCAGGGAGGAGAGGGAGAAGCCCCACTACTTATTTTGGGATTCCCACTAGTTTTAATGACACACATCTTTTCTCATGACCTGACTGTACCTGGGTTTTCTGCATACACATCGTGCTTAATCCACTCAACTCTGTGATGTTCTTGTCTAGCATCACCAGAATGAAAAGACTCTTTTCAGTGCTTTAACTTGTGTAAAGCTGAGAACATGAGTCTGTGCTTATGCTTTTCCTCAGTGACAGAGTTTGGAGCCTGACACAGGTGGCAGGCAGCTGTGGAGTTGGGTCAGGCTGCCCTACAAGTCCTGCAGTTCCTGACACTTGGTTGCAGGGCATTCAGATCCCATTTTCTCTTCCTGCACTGGTTGGTCCTATTGTTTCTTAGGAGATGAAAATGGGAGCCGTTGCTAAATCAGCTCATGAAAGAGGTGAGACAGGAAGAGTTACTGAGGAAGAAAAGGAAGGAGACTGTAAGAGTCCAGATGGGAAAAGAATGGCCAAGACGAGTAAAGACCAGAGGCAGAGCTAGGCTGAAGCAAGGTATAAATTTTCTTAATAATACATAATAGGCCTTGCTCTTGTGAAGGAATGAACAGACTATTTATTGCGGGACTGACTGTCTGCTGTCCCAAATAAGATACTCGGGGTCCTAATGAATAGGACCTGTCTCTCTTCTTTTCTGTAAGACTGATTCCTAGCTCAATATTTGTGAGTGAATACATAGACTGAACTCAAGGGCTAGCAAATCAGAAAAACAACTGCAAAGGTCTGATCTTTATTTTAATCTTTGCCCGTCTACAATTTAGTAGAGAAGATTTCATTAATCTGTGAAGCATTGCTATTGACCATTTATAGAATACCATTTATAGACTACAAGGCTAAGACCAAATTGAAATTAGAAAAAGCAGAAGTTGAGGCTGACAATAAACAAGTACTAAATAGTTTATGTCAGAAGTTTTCTATGAAATTCTTGGCTGAGTATCATGATAGGGTGTCCCCTAGTTAAACTTTTTTTTAGATATATGGAAACACATATAAAGCCAAATTAGCATAATGGCTTAAAGTACAGGTTGCATATTTCTTATCTGAAATGCTTGAGACCATAAATGTTTCAGATTTCTAATTATTTCATGTTTTATAGTATTGTCATTATACTTACTGGTTGATCACCATAAATCTGAAAATCCTAAATACTCCTAGAAGCATTTCCTTTGAACAACATATTGGTGCTCAAAAAGTTTTAGATTTTGGAGCATTTTGGGGTATCAGGTTTTTGGATTTGGGATGCTCAGCCTGTACTGGTTCTGGAGTAAGATTGACTATTCAGATACTGACTTCTCATCTCTACAGCTACATAACTGGTACCTAATAATATCCATCCTACCTGTCTTATAGGGTTGCGATGTCTTAAAATATATGTAGAATTTTGTTTTAATCGTGGACAATAAGATGACAGACACAGGGGCAATTGCCTTGAAAAAAGAGTTTATTACTCACAGTTTCCAAGAGGAAGGGCATATTGCCCCATGCCATGCAGGACCACATGAGGAAGCATTAGGGTTGGTCAGGAGGCAGAAAGAGTGAGAGGAAGACATGCACAGGGCCTTTATTTGGTTTCCAAGGGAAGAATGGGGGACACAGGGTAGGCAAACTTGAGCAAGCTTAGGATTATATAGTTTGAATATTTTTGTCAGACTCTGGGTAATAGAGATGGTTTCTAGTTGTTCTGTACCTGGTCTTGGGGAGATTTGGGGAAAGGGCAATATTGGCTTGGTATGTGGAAATTTGGTAAAAGAAGTATTTTGAGTATGGGCTTTGGATTGATTGGTTTGCCTGTGAAAGGCTTGCTCATAGGTAAGTCATCTGCTTTCTCTAGGAATTAGCTAGTCCTAGAAAGGGCAATCTCTCCAGAACTAGCAAGTCCTCCAGATGTTAAAGTGTCATAAAATACAGAAAATGTTTTTAAATGATTAATATGGAGGGTAATTAATGAGATGATGTACACAACATACAGCAAAGGACTAAGCACATCGGAAAATTTCATAATCGTAAATTATGGTTATATAGCAAAACTCCCGTTTTCATGTGATAACAATTTGTGACATGTAAAAAGATGTGAGTGAAAGGTTACAGATGCCCTGTGTACAAACTAGAGCTTTGACTTAGACCAACAGAAGTCTGTTGAGCACATGTTTGTTCAGCTCCAACCTTCATTCCACTGGTCAGTCTGGGCTTAGCTAACAATCAGTAGTAGAAAATACAAAGTTGGATTCAGATTGCAGGGATGTAATGATCACAAGGAAAGAGATCACTGGCTAGCCGAGAGAAGTAATTATGAACAGGCTTGAGGAAGTGATCCTTGCCAGAGGGAATTTTCTCAGGTAGTAGAAAAGAGTAGAGGAGGCAGAGGAAGAGCTGTAAAGAACCCTAGGAACCTCCAAGTCCAAATTCAGGTAACTGTAGCTACTTGAAACGGAAAATCTTGAAATGGAATCTGCAATCTAGAGGAGATAGAATAGCCCAGAAAGCTGGATGAAAAGTAAGCCAACCTACCTATGAGCAAGCCTTTCATAGGCAAACCAATCAATCCAAAGCCCATACTCCAAATACTTCTTTTACCAAATTTCCACATACCAAGCCAATATTGCCCTTTCCCCAAGTCTCCCCAAGACCAGGTACAGAACACCTGTAAGTAGTCTAATCACATGATTTTCTTTCACTTGACTTAAATGAGATTATCTGTACTACTCATATATAGACTGTGCCACTGAAGTGTTGTATCTTGGGAGAAGCAACTGAGTGAAGGTGCACACTGCTTATTCCACAAAAGGACCCAAAGTCAGGAAAAAAGAAAACACGGGGAAGGCGGGCTTGCAGGGCAGCAACTTGTATTCAGAACTTAAACAACCTTCCTGAATACCAGAACTGACTGCTGACTACTGTGAGTCATAAGCACCATGTTGCAGCTACTTCGCGTGTGGTTGAATACTTCCAACTAGCCCTGTGGGCTGTGAAAATGATCTTACCTGTGGAAGGACATTATTTGCCTCATAATCTTTGTCAAGCCACTCCCACACAGAGGTAGATAACCAAGACCAACAATCAGAGAAACAAACCAATTTGTAAAAATGACAAAAACTCAAACACAATTTTCCCTTATCCATTTATTAATTCATTCACTAATTCTGTAAATATATGTGACTTATCCATTTTATGTTGAGCACTGTTCTGGGCTTAGAGATGCAGTGGTGAATGAGAAGATCAACTTTCTTACATGCTTTTCTGCAAGGCACATGAGTAGTGTTGAAGTGGAGGGAAACAGAGCATAAGAAATAAGTGAATACAGACATATAGATTGTGCTATGGGCTATAATTTTTTAAAAGTTTGATGGTATGGAAAGAGTGATAAATCGGATAGTTAGAGCTAGCCACTTTAAAGAGGGAACATTTGAGTTGAGCCAGGGCTAACACCTGAGCAAAGGTTGGAGCTGAACAAACACATGCTCAACAGGCAGATGTCAAAGATAGCCTGCTGGACAAGGGACAGAAAAATTGCAGTCACACTGACCTCAGAGGCAACAATGACTGTCTTAGAATGAATGTATTCTAAGTGCAATGCAATAACTTTGGAAGCCTTCAGTAGGTAAGTGGCAGGATGTTATGGATACAATTTGCAAATTCCTTGGACTGTCTTGTAGAGCAGCAGTCCCCAATCTTTTTGGCATCAGGGGCTGGTTTCATGGAAGACAATTTTTCCATCGGTGGGGGGTGGGGGTGGGGGGAGATGCGCAGGTCGAACCTCACAGCTAATGTTAATCTGTATATGCAGCCACTCCTCAGCATTAGCATCACTAGTGCTCCACCTCAGATGATCAGGCATTAGATTCTCATGGATTGTGCAACCTAGATCTCTCACATGCTCAATTCATGATAGAGTTCGTGTTCCTATGAGAATCTAATGCTGATGCTGATCTGATAGGAGGTGGAGCTCTGGAAGTAATGCCGGACATGGGGAGCTGCTGTAAATACAGATGAAGCTTCGCTCCATAGCCTGCCACTCACCACCTGATGTGAGGTCCAGGTCCTGACAGGCCATCTGTGGCTGGGGGGTTGGGGACCCCTGCTGTAGAGGGATAGATCACAAGAGTGTAGGTTGGGAGCAGGGGGCCTGTCAGAGTTGAA
Organism: Tarsius wallacei; assembly: GCA_963574415.1. NCBI lineage: Eukaryota > Metazoa > Chordata > Mammalia > Primates > Tarsiidae > Tarsius > Tarsius wallacei. Next base: position 14,070 of record CAUYQG010188587.1, on the reverse strand, counting down.
TGGGCCAGAAATGCTGGCCATGGCAATGAGGAGAGAAAATGATGGAAAGGTGAAGGTGGATTTTTGGAAAAACAGAGAGGAGGACTTCATCTCTATTGAAATGTCAGGATTGAGGAAAAGAAAAGGATTGAGAGCTGGGTGCAGTGGCCCATACCTGCAATCCCAGCACTTTGAGAGTCAGAGGCTAGAAAACTGCCTGAACCCAGGGGTTTGAGACCAACCTGGGCAACTTGGGAAGACCTCATCTCTACAATTAGTCAAACAATTATCTGGACATGGTGGCATGCACCTGTAGTTCCTGCTACTTGGAAGGCTGAGGTGGAAGGAACACCTGAATCCAGCAGGTCAAGACTGTGGTAGCTGTGAGTATGCCAATGCACTCAAGCCTGGGTGACAGAGTGAGACTCCAACTAAAATTAATCAATTAATTGATTGATTAATTAATAAAAGAAAGGGATTGAGGATGAAGGTGATTTGGGTAAGTAACTGGGTGGTACAATTTTCTGTAATGGGGTGACTCCAGAAGACGTGGATTTAGGGAGACAGGATTTAGAAGAATGAATAGAGTTCTGATTAAGCTGTGAGGTCTATGAGACAACCCAGTGGAGATGTCAGGACAACAGTGGGAGAAAGGGGTCTGAAGCTTACTGTACTGAGGACAATGTTATTGTCTCATCCAGAGTCTCTTTCCCACTTACAATTTTTTTTTAAGTTGAAGTCTCACTCTGTCGCCCAGGCTGGAGTGCAGTGGCACTGTCATGGCTATCATAGCCTCGACCTGGTGAGCTCAGGCGATCCTTCCACCTCAGCCTTCCAAGTATTTGGAACTATAGGTACACACTACCGTGCATAGCTAACTTTTTGATTTATTGTAGAGAGGAGGTCTTGCCAAGTTGCCCAGGCTGGTCTTGAACTCCTGGGCTCAGGCAATTCTCTCGCCTCCATCTTCCAAAGTGCTAGGATTACAGGCATGGGTCACTGTGCCTAGCCTCCACTTACAATTTTTTTTAAAATAGTGGTAAAACTCTGCTGTGTGCATTATTTTGGAGTAGGGCATATTATCCATGGAACCCTCATCCTGAATGCAGAGCTCCCCTGCTTTTGTTTGTCATTTAGAAATAAGTCCCTTCGCTGGGCTCGGTGGCTCAGCCTGTAATCCTGTGCTTTGGGTGGCCGAGGTGAGTGAATTGCCTGAGCCTGCGGGTTCGAGACCTGCCTGGGCAACTTGGCGAGACCTCAGCTACAGTAAATCAAAAAAATTAGCTGGGCGTGGTAGCGCGTGCCTGTAGTTCCAGCTACCTGGCAGGCTGAGACGGAAGGATCGCCGGAGCCCAGCAGGTTGAGGCTGCGGTGGCCAGGAGCGTGCCACTGCACTCCAGTCAGGGTGACAGAGTGAGACTTCCAAGAAATAAGTCCCTTCATCCTACCCTATAGTACCTATCTTATTCTACTTCATTAAGTTGTTTCTCATGTATCCTCCCTGCTTGGTCATATCACATCTTTTGGGAGTAGATTCTAACCTTGTTTTGGGATGAGACCATGAAAATTATCACTATGTTTAAAAAAAAAAAAAAAAAGAAATGGTGGCTCCTTATCCCATAATGTTAGTGAAAGGCCTTGGGCCTGCTTTAATTCCCTTCCTGTGATCTAGCTTGAATGCAAGCCTGTACTTTCTATTGCAGTAGGAAAGGCTGGAGCAAGCATGCTGCAGTCAAGTGTCAGCTTGAAGGCCACCTATGCAGCTCATGGTCTGTGGGACTTTTCATAAGTTCCTTAACTTCACTTATCTCCAGCTTCCATGACAGCAGTGAATTTGTAGAGTCTTTGTGGGTCTTTGTCTTAGTCAGCTTGGGCTGCCCTAGCAAAATACCAAAGACTAGGTGACTTAACAGAAATGCATTTTCTTACAGTTCTGCAGGCAGGCCATCTGAGAACAGGGAGCCAACATGGGACGTGTTCTGATGAGGGCTCTTTTTCTGGCATGAGACAGCTGCCTTCTTGCTGTGTGCTCACATGATGGAGAGCACTACCTTTTCCTATTCTTAGAAGGCCACCAGCTCTGAAGGATTAAGACCCCACACTTATGACCTCACTCAACCTTAATCACCTCCTAACAGCCAAGTGGAGTCACATTGGTGATTAGAGCTGCAACATAGGAATTTAAGGGGACAAAATTCAGCCTACATCTTAGTTAAATAAAAACACTGCATGCAAAGTAATTGGCATCTGCCTGGCACTCAGTAAGTACTCAATAAATGCTCATTCTTATTGCCTGCAGAAAGAGTCCCAATTCCCCATTGTCACATGTTTCTTCTCTGAAGTGTCTCTGTGGGCAGATAAGCTGTTCAGAGCAGGGCAGAAAAATTCCCATGGTGTCCAAAGGTTTGAGTTTAGTTGTGTGTCTATGATGTGAGAAACAGGATGGGTCTGTCTCCGATTTTTAAAGAGCCAATTTTAGAATTAGAAGTCAACTAAAAATAAAAAAGGTGTATGTGGTTGTTAATAAGCTTTTGTTTTACCCTTGAGGGGCTACCCAGATGAGGATGGCTATTGGGGAATTTGGGATCCCACAGAAATATCTGAATTTTCCTAATGAAATTTGTACACAGTTAGAAAAGCAATTTCAAACTGTGTGTTATTCATAAATAAGGAAAACTTACAGCTTGTATTTATCTGAGAGAAAATTGTACCCAGCTGCTCTGTGTGTGCATTAGGAGGAAGCATAACATGAAAAGCGTGGATTTTATGCATATTTATGTGACAGAAGCCTACCTAAGTCAGTATGGACCCAGTGAAGTGGAACAACTGAGGAGACATTGTGGCTTAGCCTGGAGAAGTTGAATCTCTGGTACCCTCAGGATGTAGAGCTGTAGTAACCTAGAAATGTGTCATAGAGAACAGAGTGGTAAGAATTGATTGAGGTTTCCATTTTAAGGCTAAGGAAGTTGCAAGAAAGGGACTCACATGTCAAAATACAATACTTTGGATGAGACATGAGTACTTTCTTCTATAAAACCCAAAGCAATCCCATGGAATAGCTGCCTAAGCAATCAATGCGGGACATCCATAAGGAACCTCGTTTCTCAGTCTCTGCCTGCACTCTTCCAAACTGAGGTAAATATACATTGAATGGTTTTCTTAGTCAGCTGCTGAACTAAGGTCAGAATTTAGGTCAGTCAAATACCAACCTGCTTCTCTTTTTTGCTATAGACCACATCATGTCAACCTGGGCTAGTGGAAAGAACTGACTTTAGGCATGAATTAAAATGCCTGGCTTCAAATTCCAGTTCTTCCACTTAGACATGGTGATCTTAGGCAAATTACATATCCTCTGAGTTTGTGCCTCGTCATATGTAAGCCTGTGAATAAGAGCTTCTGCACAGGGTTGCTGTGAGCATGATGATACATGTGAAGGCTCCTATTACAGATCCTGGCATGATGGCAGCTCTCAGCAATGGTGACCTTTAAATTCCACTTCTCCATCCTTAATGCCAAAATGGTGAAGTTGACAAAGCCAAAACAAACAAAGCAACAAAAATAACCAAATGGACAAATAAAAACAACAATGACCAAAAAAATACACAAGACTTGCATTGTATGTCTATGTCTCCTCAAGACTTAGAGAATGATCTGCCGAGAGCTGTAGAATCCAGTTGATACAACATCAGCCCCCTTTCCAAACTACTTCTTTCTCATTAGAATCACAAGGTCCCTGAGAACACCATGTTTATTTTGCTCGTCCCTGATTCCTCTGCACAGATTAGAGCCAGCACAGAGTCAGTACTCAGCAAATATTTGGTGCATGAGAGAACTGATGTCCACTCTCCACAGTTCATAGAAAATTGGTGAAACTGATGGTCAAAGACCCAATGTCATCCCATTAAGAGACTCCCCTCCCCTATTAACCCATTGGTCCCCAAATGCTTCTACAGTAGAGAAACCCAAAGCATCAACTGCATTAAAGCATCTCATTCTACAAAGGCTGGAGACCCCTATAAAGGGACCAGTTTCCACAAGTCATACAATAAAAAAAGCCTCATTACTTTATAGTCACACTTCATATGGTTCTATAAATCAAATGACAAAAACTATTACATTGAGACCTACAAGTCTTAAAATGTGTTTTTTAAATGTTCAGTTGTATTGTTGCAGTCTTACCCCACCCCATTCTCACTGTAGTCTCTAATAGAAAAACTAGGACAGTTGGAAAATGGATTCTTCCTCCCAGGGGAACTCAGAGTGTGGACTTGCTGGGCCCCACATCTGGAACTCCTCCTAGTAGCTGGGGACCTCGAGCAATAGACCAGACTTCTGTGACCCCAGTATTCCTCATAGGTAAGATGGGGAAAGCAACCTTTTTATTTTCTTTAAAGAATTAAGCAAGTTATATGTAAGGTATCTTGCAGAACTCGGGACATAGGAAGTACTCAATGAGTAGATGGTCTGGTGCTTCCTCACCTGAGCTCTAATCCCATCCTGCTAAATACAACTTGTGTTTCATATTGTATGCTGGTTACTTGAAATCTTGCTTGCCAAACTTCTGAAAAAATATTGCTAATTTGTTTTGTTGACTAATTCACTATTTCATTCAGTTATTGTTTTTTTGGGGGGAGTGGACGAATGTACATTGAATATCTAGGAATTTTGTTGGGTCTTGGGACACAAAAATCATGGTATGTTACCTGCCTCAAGGAGTTTATAGTCTAGTAGGGGAAATAAATCAGGTATCATAGTACGGTATGAGATATTAAAAATAAAAATGTGTGCAAATGTTATGGAATCTCAGGGTCAAGCTATCTAAATTAGACTAGGGTTCTTGAAAAACTTCTCAAAGGAAGAGACTCCTGAGTTCATTTTTAAAGACTAAGTAGGATTTAGGCTACTGCTTGATTTCTGATTTTGGCAACTGTGTTACCAATCACAGAGAGACAGTAAGAATTATTGATGCTGAGTGAAAGACAGGGTGCTAAATGTTGAACTTGAGGTGCTGGTGAAATATCCAAGTAAAAATATTCTGTTGGTATTTAGATATTTGGGTTTTGGGTCTTCTCTGAGAAAGAAAAAATGTTTACAGTTATAGATTTTGGAATTATTTTTGAGTTAGTGAGATCAGAAGTCCTGAGTACTAATGAAGTCACTCAGTAAAAGCAGAAAAGTGAGAAGAAAGAACACATTAAGTGTGAATTCTGGGCAACACAGACATGTACAGGGTGAAAGGAAGAAGGACTCATGGAGGATCCTGAGGAGTGACCAGAAAACAGAAGGAAACTCAGGAATTTGTGACCACACAGAAACCAGAAAGGAGAACTTTAAAAAGAAAACAGTGGTTAGCAGTGTCAAGTCCCAGAGAATTTGGCCAGCGAAGGATGGACAAGCATGCTTTCACTCTGACACAGTGGAGGGCACTAATGAATTTCACAGAAGCTGTTTTACTGCTGAGGCAACAGAACAAGTGAAGCAGTAGCGAGCTGAGGAACGAATGGAACCCCAGGAGTGGAGAAAACATGTGTCCCAGGCTGTCAAGTTTAGCTGTGAATGAATGAGAAAGGCAAAATAGGAGGCACCAACTGAACAGAGACATAGGTCTGGGGAGGATGACACTGTGTTTATGTTTTACTTCATCTTCGGCATGAGATACTTGAAATATTTTCATATGTGTCTGAAGATAAGAGTTCCTTGAAGGTGTTGGAAAACTGCCTGTGCTCACCACAGCATTTTGCACATTGTTAGTGATTAATAAGTTTTATAGGATGCATGGTTTAGGGTCAGAATTTACATCTCTGAACCCATTCAGGGGCAAACCAACCAACCAACCAACATTTTAAAAACACTAACAGTTCAGTTGTTGTCATTGTTGTCATCATCATCACCATTATTACCCTCCCAGATACCCAGATGCTAGGATATCACAGCTGACAGAGGCTATCTAATGCAATCTTTTAAAACACTTCTATAAGGAAGGTATTATTCTCTGATAAAGCAATGTGTAAAGAAGAAAGAGTATTTCTAGTCATTTCTAGGAATGCAAAGTAGAAATGCTAACTTGTTTCCTGGTCTCCTCAAGATTCATTGCTGTATTACCAGCACCCGGAACACTTACTGGCATATAGTAAGCTTTCAATCAATATTTATTCAATATTTAAAGACATAGTTATGTATCTTTAACTCATACCCTCCAGTCTCACAGATATCATAGTTACTCTAGATTCACATACCAAATATTAAACAAGCAAAGATATTTGTCCACATTTGGACACTGGATAAGATTTTACTGGTAGCTATTTAGCTTGAGATAAAGAAGAACAAGAATTAGAGTAGTTGGCATCACTCTAAAATCCCTGCATCCATATACTATCAACGTTGGAACACGCTCTTTACATGTTAGGAGATTAGTCATGGTGGGGAAGCAGGCGACTGTACCACATGGCTAACAAGCAATGAAGATGGGCTTCAGGTATTGGGCTTCTAATCAATAAAATATAGTCGACTTTGTCAAAATGTTGCTTGTGGTTTGCATAATTCCCATGATTGATGGTAGCTCAGCTTAAAGAGCAAGCATCATGAAGGATAGCCACACAACAGAGCCCAGACTTTATTTGTGTGTCTGCATAGGCTCCCAGGCTCTCTCGCACATGCCTTTGTGACTGGGCACACATTAAATGGCATCTTTATTGTGGGTTTTGTCCAAGTTTGAGGTAAGTTGGACTGAACAGTCTCTAGCATTCTGCTATATGCATCATCACCACCATCACACTTAAGTTAGACAACTATAACTAGGACCTGTCTCTGAACAGCCTCTGTTCATCCGTGAATTCCCCATACCCACCCATTAACCCAGCACTGAAAGTGTCATCTGTTTGTAATATATATATATTCACACACATACCTCATTTTTTTGAGCTTTATTTTATTGTGTTTCACAGACATCGCATATTTTACAAATTGGATATTTGTGGCAACCCTGCATTGAGCAAGTCTATCAGCAACATTTTTCCAACAGTTTGTGTACGTTTTGTGTCTCTGTGTCACATTTTGGTAATTCTCACAATATTTCATACTTTCTCATTATTATTATTTTTGTTATGGTGATTTGTGATCAGGAATCTTTGATGTTACTATTGTAATTATTTTGAAGCATCACAAACTATGCTCTTATAAGACAACAAATTTAATAAAAAAATGTTGTGTTCTGACTGCTCTACCAACCAGCTGTCCCCAGATTCTCTCCCTTTCCTCAGGTCTGCCTAGTCCCTGGGTCACAACAATATTGAAATTAGGCCAATTAGTAACCCTACAATGGCCTCTATGTATTCAAGTGAAAAGAGAAGTCACACATCTCTCACTTTAAATCAAAAGCTAGAAATGATTAAGCTTAGTGAGGAAGACATGTCAAAAGCCAAGTTAGGCTGAAATCTACACCTCTTGCATCAAACATTTTGTCAAGTAATGAATGCAAAGAAAAAGCTCCTGAAAGAAATTAAAAGTGCTACTCCAATGGACACACAAATAATAAGAAAGTAAAATACCCTTATTGTTGATATGGAGAGGGTTTTTTTAGTCTGGATAGAAAGTCAAACTGGCCACAGCATTAATTCTAGCCAAAGCCCAATCCAGAGCAAGGCACAAAATCTCTTCAATTCACTGAACGCTGAGAGAGGTGAAGCTAGCACAGGTGGATTCATGAGGTTTAAAGAAAGAAGCCACTCCATAACACAAAAGTTCAAGGTGAAGTAGCAAGTGCTGTAGAAGCTACAGCAAGTTATTCAGAAGATATAGCTAAGCTCATTGATGGAAGTGACTGTACTAAACAACAGATTTTCCATGTAGATGAAATAGCCTTCTATTAGAAGAAGAGGTCATCTAGGATTTTCATAGCTAAAGATGAGAAGTCAATGCCTGACTTCAAAGCTTCAAAGGACAGTCTAATTCTCCTGTTTGTGGCTAACACAGTTGGTGACTTTAAGTCAAAGCCAATGCTCATCTACCATTCTGAAAATTCTAGAACTCTTAAGAATTCTGCTACATCTACTCTGTCCGCATTCTACAAATGCAGTTACAAAGCCTGCATGACAGCACATCTATTCACAGCATAATTTACTGAACACTTTAAGCTCACTGTTGAGAACTACTGCCTCAGAAGAAAAGATATTTTTCAAAATATCACTGCTTATTGACAATGCACCTGGTCATTCAAGAGCTCTGATGAAGATGTACAAGATGAATGTTGTTTTCATGTGTGCTAATATAACATCCATTCTGTTGTCCATGAATCAAAGAGTAATTTCAACTTTCAAGATTTTTTGTTAGTTTGTTTGCTTACCTAAAATATACATTGTATAAGCCTATAGCCGCCATAGATAGTGATTCCTCTGATGGATCTGGGCAAAGTAAGTGGAAAAACTTCTGGAAAGGTTTCACCATTGTAGATGCTATTAAGAACATTTGTGATTCATGGTAGAAGGGCAAAATAACACTAACAGGAGTTTAGAAGAAGCTGACTTCCACCATCATAAATGACTTTGAGGAGTTTAAGACTTCAGTGGAGAAAGTAACTGCAGATACAGTGGAAATAGCAGGAGAACTAGAATTTTTTTTTTTTTTTTGAGTTGGATTCTCACTCTGTCACCCAGCCTGGAGTGCAGTGGCCGGGCTCGGAGAACTAGAATTAAGTAGAGCCTGAAGATGTAACTGAAGTGCTACAATTTCCTGACAAAAACTTAAACAGATGAGTAGTTGCTTCTTATGATGAGTGAAGAAAGTGGTTTCTTGAGATGCAATCTACTTCTGTTGAAGATGCTGTGAACATTGTTGAAATAAGAACAAAGGATTTAGAATATTACATAAACTTAGTTGATAAAGGAGCGGCAGGGTTTGAGAGGATTGTCTCCAATTATGAAAGAAGTTCTACTGTGGGTAAAATGCTATCAAACAGCATTTCATACTACAGAGAAATATTTCATGAAAGGAAGAGGGCGGTACAGAGCAAAGGATTAGTGGCACAGAGAATGAAAAAGAAAATGGAGTATAGAGAGACCAAAAATAGCTCTGTAAGACTCACAATGATTCACAGGCTTGACTGATCTACATCTGCTTTGGGAAAAGAGCAGAATCTGCACACAATGCTACTACATGCAGGCCCAGATTTAGGAGAGGCATCTTGAATTTGGGGGGTAGAGAGGAAACTGGGAATTGAGGATACCTCAGGGCACACCCTGGTAATAGCAGCCCAAGGAGGGAAAATACAAAATCCAAACTTGTCTCACCCACACGTAATCTCAATTGTGCTTTCAAAATGAAATTGGGTGACTGCCTGTATCATGTTCCAGAATGGAAAGTCATCCAATACACTCACTGTTATGGGGCAAAACTCCAACTATCAATTAAGAAATGGAATTTGGGAAGCACACGTTTATTTTTGCTCTAAAACTAAGGACCTCTTGACCCTGACCACAAAGATTGAACTAGCAGGTATAGAACATCAGAGAAATAATTTAAAAATTTATCACTCCTACTACAGCTACTATTAATAATAGTAAACAACTTATTGCAGGATGCAGCATATCTCATTCTAAAGTAAATGACTTGTATATACCATCTCATTTAGCTGGCCCAATAATTTAAATTTTACAGTCAAAAAACTGAAGCCCAGTACAAGATCAGAGTGTAAGGAATCAAGATCTCTCCAGAGAGCACCAACCCGTCCCTTCCTACCAGGGACACACCAGAATTTTGCTGTTGCATAGAGAATCCCCTTCTAAAGAAACTAGGAATCCTGCATGTGTAAAAAGCACAACTGTCGCAGTGGAAGTGGGACGCTGGGGTGAGGCCAGGAATGGGAACTGTGGATGGCAGAGGTCAACAGAGGAACAAAAAACAGGCAAAGCAGGATCCCTGTAGAAGCACAGGCTGCTTCAGCTGAGGGAAAAGCAAGCCTGTAAAATAAAGCTGCATCTTCTGCTCTATTTTCCACCATCTCCCTCCCCCTCTCCATCTGTCTGTCTCTTCCCTTTTCTCTCTCCCTCTGTCTCTTCTCCCTTTGCAAATCTTCTGTTGCTAATTTCCATCCGACACGTTTATGAATTAATTCCAACACTTTTCTCTCTCTGTCAAGACACCCTGCTTTCTAACCTCCCCCACCCTTTGACAATGTGTGCATTTTATTCCATAGACTGTTTCACTGATAATTCCCAGACGTGGTGATTTGCCCTGACATTTTTGTGTGTGCAATCAACCCATGTCACCAAGAGCCCAAAAGGAATACGAGAGCCTGGGTGTGCAGCTGAACAACCTTGTAACTGTGGTGGGACTGGAAGTGAGGTTGGGGACACAGGAAACTGAGGGGAGGAGAAGCAAGAGGTCTGATATGCTTCCTGCATTGTTGGCTACCAGCCCCCTCTATCTGAAGCAAAGATCCCCAGATGCTGAAATGGGGCACTTGCAACTTTCTTCTTCAAGTAGCAAGAGTCCATCAGGGGTCCCCATCATCCTCTTCTTAATTAATGGAAACTAATAGTGCTGGGCAGGGAATCCCAAAATATAGTTTGCCTGGAAATGCATAAACTGTCACAGACGCATAAACAGCACATGGAGCTGAGCTGTTTCCTAGGGTCTTTTCAGCTTTGAAAGAGGAATGCGTCTAGGCCCATTGAAATGGTTGAAGAACGGTTTCTAAGATTTTCACATCTTAAATTAAAAGATAAGAACGTTTAAGAACTTTAAGAACTCAAAGGGCACAAGATACAAACAAATAGCACATAGAGTGCCTGACATAGCTGTCCTTTATACATGTTTGATAAACTGAGTGATTGGTGGACTGATGGACACATTTAAGGTGGAAGCGTCAAGATATGCTATTTGTAGATGAGATGGGGGAGAAAAAGCCAGCCCCGAGCACATTGATATAAGATGTAATAACTCTATTACATCCACATGTCCTAAGAATGGTAAACACAGATACACGCATAGGGTTGGTGTAAGTGACTGAACCAATCAACTTTCAGGCTTTGCAGAAGTCAGTTTTGCTCTCCTGCCTTCAGTTTTCTCATCTGTAAAATAAGTCATTGCATTCGGTGACCTGCGAAGCCCACTTCAGATGTAATAGACTGCAGAACCTTGACCATTGTTGGACCACTGGCTTTTCCAGGAAAATGTTGACATTTCCATCTTTTTCTGCATTAGTCCATGATGCTTCTCCTTTCTGAAAGGTTCTCTTCTGCCCATCACACTCCAAATTTCATCTTTAAGGCCAAGGTTAAATGTTACTTCCCTGGGCAGTCTCCCAATTTCCTCTGCAAAAGTAATTCCTCCCTCTTCTGGACGTCTTCAGAATTTTATCCTCCTTACTATAATCTTATTACAATACATTTGACCTAGTTGAGTACAGGACACTTTTTCTTGCTAATGTATTGAGATCTTTCTCTATTCTCAGTACCAAGCACAATGCTTAGAACAAAGGCACTGCTCAATGCATGTGTGCTAAATGAATGAGTGTGACACTTTTCCATAGAAAGTCCATTTCACAGTGGCATTTGTTTTTAACCGGATGCTTGTAACACTGTACAATAGAGGACCAAGCAGGCTTCTTGATGAATCAGCTCAGGTAGAAAACTGAACAAGGGAAAAGCAAAGCACAGAAACTAGCCCAATTATCTCACCCAGTCTGGGCCAGGGCTTTCTCTGACTGCACACCCTTCTGGGAGATGATGAAGACAGCATTGTACAGAAAAAAAGTGTGCCTGGGAACTCACATTCCTTTGCAATTAGCAAGCTCCCACATGGGAAACAGACTAATTTTACCCATGCATCAGCAGTTTGCCTAATCAGTGATTTTCACTCAGGGCTTGAGGAAAAGATTTTAAGTCTAGACTGTGGCGTGAGATAACAGAAATGGTAGTCCACTGGATAACCCTGTCATTATTCTTATATTTATCCCAGAGGGGGCACCAAATTAAGGGCATGCCATTTACTGCTTTACAAATACTTTCTCAATGTGCAAATTGGTCTTTAAAACTACTGTTCACACTGACCCTAGCATTGGCTGGTGCTCTGCCTGTTCCTCACTGTAGAGCCTACCTCCCAGGGAAGGAAGGCCGTGACAAAGGTCATGGGAAGCACTGCTCATGTCCACTCACTGACCAGCGCTTCATTACACTCGAGTTTCAGTCTTTGCCTTATTTTGTGTAATATTTACTTTACATCAGGACACTCCAACTGAGCTTTCTGCTTCAGCACCTCCAGCCTCAGGAACACTTCAGCCCACTAGTCTACCTCCCCCCAGTGGATGGGAAAAACAAGATGCAGTGTGTTTTCTCTGCCAGGACTGCTTGACAACACACCGAGGACTCTGTGAATGTGGACTTACAGCTGCGAAGTTTGACAACATCCCCCAGGGCCCCAACGTGGGAAACTGGCATGTTGTTAGCCATCCTGAAGCTAGACCCTCAGACACATGCACGGTGGGCCCTACATTACTTGGAGAATCACTGGATCATAGAATTTTTGATTTGGAAGGGGTCTTGGACTTTATTTTTCTAATCTGCAGTTAATGCTAACATCTCCTATGTGCAATTCCTGACTCATGGTCCTTAGGTTTTGCTTGAGTATTTCCATGAACACAAGAATCACTATATCACAGATTGTCTTATAATACTGGCAGGCAGCTATTGCTGTTAGAATATTCTTCGTATTTCCAATTCCTTCACTATTCTGACGTAGCAGGAAAAAAATGTGAGGGAGCAGAGCATGCCAAGGTCTAGGTTGTCAGTAAATGTTAGCTCTTCTTTCTATCCTTATTACAATATTTTTATTACTAATTGCTACTGTTATTATTGTTGCCATTTTATTGTGGTTTGTTATTGTTTTACATGTGAACTTTGTCTCTGTCCTCACTCTACCTACGTGCTAGCTACACATTAGGGTTAAGCACCTGAGAGTTCCAGCTGCATCTTGAACTCGTCTGTCATTATACACTTGGAATTGAGTTTAGTTATTTTCTCATTTGATATTAGTTCAGGTCAGCGAATGAATATTGTAGGTCAAACTTGTGCTATCCTGCAAGCAGCAGTTGTGTGGAAGAGGGAGGCCTGCAGAGGCTGACAGATAAATCCTTCTGTGCTGAGCCCAGAGGGCAAGATGCACCTCCACAGAAATGTTGAGAGGAATAGGGCAATCCAGGAAACACCTCAAAGGTGAAGAAGGGATGGCAAGGGAAGTGGGAGAAGAAGGAAACGTGGGCAAAAGGGAAGAATTCTTTCAGCACAGACCTTGTCTGAATCATGCTAACTCAAAATGCACATGGAAATCTGATTTGGACTAGAAGAGAAAATCGCCAGTTAAAAGTCCGATTTGCGACTATTGTCAGACCATCGCTACCATTGCCTTGCTAAACTATGGTGTGGCCATGTGCTCTTTAAGCTATGGCCAGGCCCCCTTCTCTCCCCTCCCTTGGGCACATGAATTTCCTCTTTCTCTCTCTCTCCAATTTGCTTTCTAAATAAACTATATATTTGAATCTAACTTCTGTGCAATTCTTTGGATTTTCAAGCAGCACTGGATCACACACCAGGCATCCACACCCCAGAGGGCCTGATCTAACATTCTGGAGGCCCTGCTGGGAGTGTGATCTAACAGTAATGGTCACATCTTGTTTGATAGCTAGCTGCGTAGATAGATACAGCTAGATTTCTTTAAAAAAACAAAACAAAACAACTCTCAATATATTTAAAAGTATTACAATCCTATACATTTACTCATACAAAGATTTATTTTATTGAGAAACAGAAGTTCTTGAAGAAGATTTTATGTACATACACATTTGTGTAAGTTTGGGATGGACTTTGTGCAAGGTTGTGCTTTTTGCTGAGTTTTTAGGGATTGTTTTGTGATCAGGCATATACCATGAGAACACTGTCCTATTTGTCAGGGTTGTGTTGTTATTGTTGCTGTTGTTGTCTATAATGTAGGTGACTACATATTGTTTCTGATAATTTTAACAAGCAGGATTCCTTAGAAATTTTTCCCACTAACTTCTCTTGATTTTGTTTAAAGTCTCTTCCTAGAAGCTTTTTCATT
>CAUYQG010188580.1:0-12500 GCA_963574415.1 Tarsius wallacei | reverse complement strand
ACCCCTTCGCACCCCTATCTTGCTGAAAATCATACAATAGTAGTTCATATGAAGAATATTGACCGACTTTGTACATGTTGCCGATCTGGTGGTTTTAAAATGGGTTCTCATGCAAATCAAAACCACGTTGAGATACCACCTAACCCTAGTAAGAATGGCCATCATTAATAAAACAAACAACACCGATGCTGGCGAGGATGCGGAGAAAAGGGAACGCTTCTACACTCCTGGTGGGAATGCAAATTAGTGCAACTTCTTTGGAAGACAGTGTGGCGATTTCTGAAAGAACTAGAAATTGACCTTCCATATCACCCAGCAATTCCCCTATTGGGAATATACCCGGAGGCACTCAAATCATTCTACAAAAGAGATACCAGCACACGTATGTTTGTTGCAGCTCTATTCACAAGAGCAAAAACACGGAACCAACCCTGTTGCCCATTGAAGCTGGACTGGATAAAGAAAATGTGGTACATAAACACAAAGGAATATTATGCAGTCATAAAGAAGGACAAGCATGGACTTCATAGCAACTTGGATGGATTTGGAGTTGATCATATTCAGTGATCTATCACAGAAACAAAGAATAGAGTACCCTATGTTCTCACTCATAAGTGGACCTTGAACAATTATAATATTATAAGAAAAGGATTGGCAGGAATGGGTAACTGACAGAGGAGGGAGGTGGGATTGGCAGTTGGGGGAAACTGCTGGGGGAGGGAGGGGCATACCTCATCTACAAGGGTACCTGTATCATCAATGTTTGTATACCTAACCCTGCATTGCACCCCACATCTTTATAATGAAAAAGTGGGTTCTCAATGTGGATTTCATAATCATTTTCTTTACTTCTAGAGAGCTTTGACATCCATGCATGCCATTACTAATAATTTTAATTTTCTCTTTTGTAAAATGCCTCTTCACTTCTTTAGTCCATTTTCCCACTGTGTTAGTCTTTTTCGTATTAAGTCATAGAAGTTTTTTACACATTTGGGAAGTTAATCTTTCTGTTGTAGTAGTTATTATGTTGTTGGAATCACTTCTTCCAGGTTTGACACGTCATTTCTTCTCTTTATAAACATCTTGACAAATAAAAATGTATTTTTTCTTCTAAGAATACAGACAATGTTACCTTTCTTTTGGTAAAGTTTACATGGTATATATTTTTCTGTCCTTTGGCTTTCCATCTGACTCCTTATATTTTAAGTCGAAACAGAATATAGCAGAGTTCTTATAAACCCAATTCAATAAACCCTTTCTTTGAGCTGGAGGGTTTAGTAAATGTACAAGTATTATTATTTCTACAAATTTGCTCTTATTATTATGCATGCTTTTTATTTACCTCCTTTTTTATTTTCCTACTTTAAATCGATAGAATTTTACCTATTCCATATTTAAATTCTACTTGTTTAGAAAGTTTATCTGTGTCTATTCTTCTAATGATGACTTTAGCTGTCTTAGAATGTGTATACTTTATTTACCATCACTTTTTAGACACTAAGTCTTTAGATATCAAGACCTTTGATTACCTCTCCTCCACTCAAGTTCTGTTCTTGCTATTCCAGCTAAGACCTCACATGGTGGAAAGAGCGAGGGAGCTCTCTAACAGGGCACTAATCCCATTCATGAGGGCTCTACTTTTGTGACCTAATCACCTCCCAAAGGTCCACTTCCAAATGCCCCTCACGTTGGGGCTTAAGTTTCAAGACATGAATTTGAGGGGACTCGGACATTCAGTATTATTCAGCACTTATTATTTATTTTTTACTCTATTAATGCTTTTGAAACTCTGAAGTCATATCCTATACTTTTTCATTTAATCCTATCTCTTAATCTCTCCTTCTCATTCTTCATCTTTTTTGTGTCTCTAGGCTTCATTCTGCATAACATTACTTTGAATCTGTTTTCTTCAACATTATTTTCAGCTTTTTCTTTTTCCAACTTCCTAATTCATTATTGTGTTTTGACTTGTTATTACAATTGAATTTTATTCTATTTGCTTTTCTTTCAGTCTGCTTATCTGTTCTTAGTTTTCCACCCCTTGTGAAACAAAGTAAATGTACGTATTTCATATTTTGTGATTTCTAATATCTGAAGTCTTTATAGGTCTGTTCTGCTTTTTTACTGCTTCTGCATATCCTCAGTTATGTTTTTTTGTTTACTTGGTGTTTTCTGTATGCTATCTCATTCTTTTGAACTGTATCTATGAAAATTCTTTGAAGCCTGGGTACAGTTGAGCCCCTACAAAAGAATGATATGTCTTCTTCTTGTTGTTGCCTAGAAAACAACAGACCTAGGATTACTTTAAATTAAACTCCTCTCTGAGATCCGGTCCCTGCTCCCACCAGGGTAATCTTACTTGGATTAAAAACTGACATAAAGTTTTGTATAACTATAAATTCTCAGTACCACATTTGTGATTATGAATTCCTAAAGTACATTTGTGCCCCTTGTGGTAATACCAAGGCCAATAAAGTTTCCTTGCTATCTCCTTCCATGTGACAGCGCTTTTTTCCCCTCATTTACCCTTACACAAGGATGCAGTCCTTTAGGGACCCAGCTTTTTGTTGGAATCTCGTATCAGATTCCCTACATCTGACCAGCTCTAGGTTTTAACTTTGGCTCTCTGTACCTCAGGCAGCCTTTAAAGCAGAATCTCCTGGTCACCAGAGTTCAGTATAAACCCTCACAACGAAAGCTAGCTTGGGTGTTTACTCAACTCCCACAGGCTTCATCTCCATTTAATTGTGGTACCCTTTGGATTCCTTGGTGTTTGTGCATGTGTGTGTGTGTGTGTGTGTGTGTGTGTGTGTGTGTGTGTGTGTGTGTTTGTGTATGCATGTGCTGGCCCAGAAGTGCATTTAAATAGATTTTAAGAAACATTTTCATCCAATGTCTTATTATTTCAGTAAGAAGAGTTGTTCAGGATGGTTAATCCATCGTACTAGGAAAAAAAATGGAGGACTCATCCTATCTCCTTAGTGAGAAAACCTGGACTGTGAATGGACATGCACAAAACATTTGCTTTAATGATCTAATTCAATGGGATTCACATGACTAAACCCCATCCTTCTCCCTAAAAAGAGTCTGGTGACACACCCAGTCTCTTCTATCCTGATTATAAAGGACGTCCTTTAATTCTCTGCAATGACCACTGTTTTGCAGAATCTATTTACTTTGAAAGAGGAAACAGCAGGAGCTTTGATGTCAGGCCAACCTTATATCCTGGTACTACGACCGAGTGTCTGAAACACACTTTACTCGGCTTAGATTGATTCGTTTATAAAGGTGTTATGGCCACAGTAGATGCTCAAAAACTGTAGCTATTTGTGTAGCAATGAGCTCTGCCTTTGCTTGTGTACCTCAAAATATCTTGTTTTAAGAACCAGACCAACGGTTCTCCCTTCAATATTTATTGCAATTCAGTAACTGAGGTTTAGTAACTCATCTTGCCTTCAGAGCATTTCTTCTACTTGCCTGTTAATCTCACTTTATTTTCCAATATCTACACACACATAGGATGCTCTGCAGGGATAGTTATGCTTTGAGGTTATATAATGACCAGCACGGGAGGATGTTGGCTGTGATTTTGACTTTTTCTCATCCGGTGTTAGCACATCGATATCTATAGTAGACTTAGTTCATTAATCTACCTCTAGATTCAGATCATAAGCCCTAATGAGAAGAAACATGCCTTGTACGGTCAAGTAATATGTTGTAAATCAGGACTTAGGATGTGTTTCTTAGATATCCAGCGGTATTGCTCCAGGATATATAAAATACAGCTTTACCTCTCTATTACTGGGATAAATTATATTTACATATATACTCTTATAGCTATACAAATAAAATTATAAACTACTTATAGTTAGCTTATATTAGGTAATGTTAAATGTGCAACACAAGCTGAAGAATTTGTGATGGTATTTAAAACACACACATAGACCTTAAAAGAAACTTTAAAAAATCTTTGGGGATTAATAAATAATTAGTTTTGAACTATATAGTTATAGTTTATTTTTGAATTATAACTATATGAGCAATATACTTATTAAAGAAAAGGGAGGGGAAAAAGACATAAGACAAACACATTTGTACTAATTAACCACTTAACAACAGAAGACACGAATGTACAACAATTACTGAAAGTCATCTCTGTTCCAATACTCAGACATCACATCTAAGTGGAAGGCAGTGCAAAAACCATTTTCTGATCATTTTAATGATGAAGAAACTGAGCCCAAGAGAAAAGTAATAGAAAAATGGTACCAGAACCCTAATCAATTATTGGTGTACCAAAATTAAATGAAAAAAAAAATCCTTAATATTTTTATTAACTTAATGGTCAGTGAACTAAAATGTATTCTGGAGCTCAGTTTTTCTTCATTTGTGTCTTTCCTACCTATATTCACAGGAAATTCTTCATCAGTTCAAGAGAGAAAAGGCTACAACTTTAAATAGTGGTATTATAAAATAAGTCTTTTTTATTCAACTGTTTTATGCATTGATTACCTCAATAACACCTTATACCCCTCCAACTCACCTAAAAGAGTCTTCCTATTTAATTCAATAAAATTAATAGTATAGCAAATCCTTAATTTAAGGATGTCTGCATTAAAGCAATGGAAAACTGATGTGATAAAATTCAGTCCACTGTATGCATGCAAAATATATTTATGTGAGTTTCCCATTAATATAGAATATAATTCACAAAGGGAAGAGAAACAACCATGGCATCACCCACATACAAATTTTAGGTTTTTATGCCTAGGCGATCTTGTTAAATGTAAGAGAAGCGAAAGACCCTTCCTAGTGCCTGTGGTTCTTTGTTTATTCTTTCTGCTTCCACATAAGGCAGTCCTTCTCCCATCACTCCCTGCATATCCCTACGTCACTCCCTGCATCTCTCCTTACGTGAGGATGCCCCAAGCATTTTTGCATTCTTATCTACCATATAGATCCGAGGACACGCTCATTTGAATTTATTCTCTATGTGTGGACTAAATTCTCAAGTATGTGAGGTTGAATAGAGGTTATGGAAGACAATTAAAACAGTTTTTTAACTTCATTATCATTTCTTGGTATAAGTTAGTATCTTTTGGTTTGTGCTCACAGCAAAAGCAATTTTTAAAAACGTATAAGAAAAAACAGACACAGAGTTCTGAATTTTCATCTATACTGAAAGAAAAAAAAACCACAGGGGTCACAAAAGCCACCAATCATTTTGGGAGATGAACAAATGTTCCTCTCAGGTTGACTTCCAAAGATGCCCGTGCTCCCATCCTTAGAACCTATGAGTACACTGTCTTATGTTGCAAAAAGGAATTTTGCAAATATAACTAACATTTAGGACTTCAAGATAGGGAGATGAATCTGGATTCTGGGTGGATCCACTCTAGTCACATGAGTCCTTAAAAGTGAAGAACCTTCCCTGACCATGATCAGAGATAGCATTAGGAGAAGGACACAGTATCCCTTTGTGTGGGTTCTGAAATGTGAGTGTTTTTATAATAACCTACAAGAGGCCTCTGGAAACTGAAAAGGACCAAGAAATAGATTGTCTTTTTCAGTCTCCAGAAAGGAAAACAGGCCTGTCAACACCTTGGTTTTAGTCCAGTGAGACCCATGTTGGACTTTCGACTTACAGAACTGTAAGAAAACACATTTGTGTTGCTTGAAGCCTTTGAGTTTGTAGTACATCGTTATGACAGCAATAGACAACAAATATAGCACCTCATCCCCACAATAGCCTCGTGAGGGAGAGAAGAGAGTTGATAACTCTCTTTTGCAGTTGAGAGGATTAGTGACCAAATTGTTGACAGAATTTTCCAAAGGTCCATTTGCTAATCGGACTAGTAGTATGAGGCTGCAAAGTCCTGTCCCCTAAATCCAAATGTAATGCATTGTTCTTCAAACTTATCCCTTTATGGAAGAGGTGTTGAGGCCATGCCAACTTGTTTAGAGTGCTCCCAAAACACCAGGCCACAAGCTATTAGGAGAACTAAGTTGTTAAACATAGGTATAGGGATAACTGAATTATGAGTTGTGGAGGTAGACCGGGCACAACCTCAAGAAGTGTGAAAAAAATCATCTTGTTTTGGAGAAATGTCTAGAGACCCAGTGTTCCTGGCCCTTGAGAAACAGGGTTTGAAGAGGTCTTTGATGCAGACATGAAGCAGGTTAGGGGATACTGAATGCCATGGTAAGCAAGATTATTGGAGACACCTCTATGTCTTTTGAACAAGAATGGGACTTATCAAACATGTGCATTGAAATGATCAACTTAGTGGCACCGTGAAGAAAGAATTGCAGTTAAGAACCCTCAAAACGACTGAAAGTCTACCTTATCAGTTCCAACAAATTGCATTAAAAAACAAAACTAGGCTAAAATGGAGAAAATGGCCGTTTTGACATCCTGGAAACAAAAACGGCTTTGGAGAGAAGTGCTGAATGCAGGGTGCAGGGCAGAAATGGAATTTTATAACCTGAGCCTTCTACCAACTATCATTTTGTGAGCATTACAGAGTACTCATGCATACATATTCTATCTGTACTTAATGTGCATTAAGCACTCTATTTGGGTTATGCTTTAAACAATTGGTGTATACATTCACCTTGTAAGAAATTTGTAAGATAAGTACTCATAATTTGCCCCTTTCACAGATTTGATACTGAGGTACAGAAAAGATGCAATTCATGCTAATTATCACAAAACTAATAAATAACAAAGTCTAGATTCAAACTCTGAGCTATCTGAGCTGAAAGTCCCAACTATTAAACTATGGAATGTTCCTCCGATTGCTGACACAATGATGTATTCCACAAAAACCTTCTGATTTGATAGGAAGTTAATTTTATTTTTCTGAATATTGGTTACTGAAGCACTGATAATATTTTCACGCTGGTTAATCTACCAACTGGGGGCAATCAAGGTCCAGCTAAAAATAATCAGATTTTTTTTTCTTAGCAACTGAAACTAGTCGAATAACTTGCAGTAGCCAAACTGCAAGATCTGAAACTAATGAAACCATAAATACCTATATACCACCCCTGTGGATTCCAAATCCTATGCTAAATTAAGTCAAAATGCTAAAATTATGGAATTGGCATAAATTGCCAAATTTTATTTTTCCCACAGTAAGATTCTTTAAATACTCACTAAGCTGCTTAGTATCTTTTGAATCAAAGAACTTTTACAATACACTGAAGTGATAAAACGTGATGTGTACGAGCTAAAGTAATAAACCTAATGGATTAAATGTCTCTCAAAATACTATCAGGTTTAAGAGCTAAGAAGAACACATTTCAGTGAAAAAAGAACATAGGAAAATGTCACCAGGATTGGCCAAGAGCAAACATCTGAGAAATAGCTTGAGACATGCTCCCAAAATAAAAATGTACCAGCTTATCTCCTTCTAATTAACGCACCAAAGAAATAGAACTTTAATTAAAATACACTTTGAGGATGGAGCCAACATGCTGTAGGAATAGAGATGGAGTGGCTGAGTTGTGGATTAAAAAATACTGAGCAAAATTTCTAGACAAATGAAAATATTTTTGTGGTAAACATGGTAAGATCAGAAACTAATGGAAACCATCTTCCACTAATGAAAATATATCTTCCTGTTTTTCCTTTACCCCCCAATATTTACTGTATAGATGGTCCTCATTTTAACAAGTATTTCTTTGAGAAGTAGGTATACTGTACAAATGTCGAGAAACAACAGAAGACAAAAATGAGAAGGTTCTAGTCCTTTCAGTGCCAACATGTTTATTTCTGAGGACCATCTTGATGAATTGCTAGAACTCTTCTGATTCATTATGCGGGAACAGTGGTGGTAGTGGATATCTGTGTGTAATAGGGAAATAGAGTGATATCTATTGTTTAGGTATACCACAGCAGCTGAACTCCTAAATGCCAAGAACAATGACAATGGTAGACTAGGTTTGCTGACTCAAGCTGTTTGGTAAGCCAGTCAATTGTACCCGCAGAGATGTCAGTTAAAGGAGGAAATAGCATTTAATAGTTAGGTAGTCAATTTTTCTCAAACACATTGATCTGGATGCCTCCATAGCCACCAGAATAAAGAAGATTCCAACAAATAAAATACTAAAATTATTTCTAAATTATTGTCATTGTAAATAACAAGACATGCGATAGACACATGATACTGTTTTGAAAAATTAGTAGGATTTTGAGACCAAAATCTTGAATGTGAGTGTACTATTTTGTGAGATATAACTCGGTTATTTTGTGGATGATGTCTACTAGAGACAAGAAAAGCAAAAACAGTCAAACTAGAGTAGCTGAACGCTATAGCTTACCCAATAATCTAGGATTCTGATGTTCAGTGGCAAACTAACAATATGAAAAGCCAAATTAATAACTACTGAGTTTGATTGGGGGATTCATGGAGTTCTTCACACACAAGTATTATAAAGCAACGGGAACCTTTATGGAAGGTCATGAGTGCAATAAACTTGGTGATTTCACTATTCATGTGAATGACATTCCGTATATATCAGCTGCCAAATTCCTCCATTTTCTCAATTCCAATTCTTCTTCTCCATCCTCTACACTGTACCTTCGATTGCAGAACATGTCCCAATCATTTTCAAGTCGACTTCATCCACTTCTGCCCTTGAACCTTCCTCATCAAATCTCTTCTGGGAAATTTGTTCCTTTCTTCATTTTTATCTACTTTTTCTGTCCCCCTTGGTTTTTCTTTCTTGAGTTTCCTATGCTTTAGGAAAATTTTCTATGGAAGAAATTAACCCCAAAGTCCTCCAATGTAAAATGACTTCATTTGTAAAATATATTTAATTTCTTCTTTTTAAAAGCGCGACCATGTTAAAAATGAACATGACACACACAAGGAAAGGAGGCATTTAGTAATGATGAAATATGTTACTGAAGTGGTAGATTTATTAGAGATTCTCTTCTATTTTCCAACTGTATTTAACTTATATTGCTTTATATTTTTAAAAGGTCTCTTTTTATATTTAAAAAGCCTCAAAGAACATGCCCTCTTTACCCTCTATTTTTTCACAATCAACATTTCAAAAAGCGGTTTACATTTATTGGCTCCAACATACACTATTTGGCTGACAACCTATCTTAGCCTTGTTTCTCTTTTCCTGCTTCATTAAAATAGCATTCATGGAGGCAGCCAAGGACATTAAAAACAAAGAGCCAAGGACATTAAAACCAATATTCTTAAAGTTTTTTTTTTTTTAAGTTTTTAATGTTTGGGCTGTTTACTGTAATTAAAAACTGTCATCTTGAAATCTCTCCCTTCTCAAGTGTCCTGTTTATTGCCAGCATCGCCTTTGGCTTCCCTGCTCCTTCCTGATTTCTTTCCTGGCTAACCTTCCGTGTTCCCCTCAGAAGTCAGAAAAACAGCCAGGTGGAGCTGAACTTTTTCCTTTCTCTAATTTTTCCCTACTCGGTCATTTGTTTGATCTTATTCCATAGTTTCACCTCTCACCTCTTTGAAAATAACTGCTAAATAACTTTCTGTAAGCATGTTTGTTCTTTTGAGCTATATACACTTATTTAATTTTCTGCTGAACATATCTTATGGATGCCCTCAAGACACCTCAAAAACCTCACCACCGAGGCAATCGCATCTTTCTCTCAGTGCAATTCCTCTTCCGTGCTCCTTAAAATAGCATTACCTCCCAGTTGGTTATCAAGCTCAAAGTACCAGGGTTATCTCAAAACCCTCTTCTTGCTTCCTACATTGAGGGCATTGCCACACAGTCAAATCCCATGATGTTTAACACAGTTTAGCAACACTCTTCTAGTACTTCACTTGCTGCTGTTCTTGAGGAAAAAGTATCCTTACTACCTCACCAATACCATATTCCACTGGAAGACGACCCTTAAAACACACATAAACACACACTCACAACTCTCACACACCTAGCCTTCTTGAATATAGTTATTTCAGTTATGCTTTTTCTCATGAATGCTTTATTAAATTCTTGTTCTACCATTTCTTTATACAACAAAATAAAAAATAAATGCTTTCTACATCTCTGCCTCTGCTTGCTAACTAGTCTCTCATTTCCTAATGAATTTCAGATCCTCTGTCCCAAGGTCCCAACTGAAATATAAAAAATTTGGTTATGTTTTCTATAACTGAGAACTTTTATCTTGAAATCTCTTCATTCTCAATTGTCTTGTATATCTCCAAAATTTCCTCTTTTCCCTACTCTGCTCCTTCTTAGTTGCTTCCCGGTAAGAAGGTAACTATTCACTTTCCCCTCAGATGTCAGAAAAATAGCAAGGTGGTACCGGACATTTTTCTTTTCTCTCTGTCTCTGTCTCTCTCTCTCTCTCTCTCTCTCTCTCTCTCTCTCTCTAACCACCTTGCTGTTTTTCTGACATCTGAGGGGTAAGTAAATATATATATATAATATATATTATATATATATATATATAATTCTGAGCATCTAGGTTTGGGCAATACTGTAACATAGTTAAGCTCCAATGGATCTTTCCTTCCTTATTTGCATTATTTTCTTATTCACATCCTTCACTCTAGAAACACTTAGAGACCTACTGTTCATGGAAAAATCCAGTGTCATCCATACTCTACTTCTCCACTCATATATTTTCCATAACTCGGAACATCCTTCACCCTCTCTAGAGCTATCACGCTATATCCACATTAGTATGCCTTCTTCCAGCATTCATTTTGTGGCCTCCTACCCACAAGTGATCTCTGCTTGCTTTGACATTGAGAACATGTATATATCTTTTCATTACATTTTTTGGACATCAATTTTGCTATAGCACACTATATATCTTAATTTTTCTATGCTACATTATAAGAACCTCAAAGATAGCCATGTTTAGCTTTGTAAATTCTGTATCACATAACATAGTGCACTGTATACATTAAGTATTTAATAACTGTTGGAAAATGGGATTACTAGAATTAACCCATTCACTCTGATAAATCCACTTATAATTAAACATATTAAAATATAGTCTTTATTATTTGCCATCCAGGAATACCACTCAGTACTCAGTGAGAGGAAAAGCAGAATAATTTATCTAGAAAAAAATGTTATAGCATATGTAGTCTGCCTTTTATGGTTTTTAAACTCTATTATTATAATAGTATTGAACAGACCACATTAAAACTCATAAGAAAATTAAATAGAAAAAACCAAAAATTTTCCTCTAAAAAGTCACCCTTTCCATCCAAAATATATAATATTTTCCCTCATATGCAAATAACTTTTATGCAATTTAAAACTGGCAGCCCTCCATCTCTCATAACTTAGTTTCATTACTAGTATTAAAATCTTGCTTTTATTCTTATTACCATCAAAATCTAAACATTATAAAACTATTAGTAATAATAAAGTGAGGGTATCTTTAATGCATGTAACAATTCAATGAGTAGGATGTTTACCAAACTTCTTTGTATTTATGACTCTCCAAGGATGCATGAATTCTGCTTATGGTAAAGCTTTTAGAAGGCGAGATGTTTTCCACAAAGAGTAAAATCCTAAACCAGAATTCGGCTTTTAATAGGCATAAACAAGTGTGCTTTCTCCAAAAAGTGAGGAACAATGAAGTACATGGTTTTGACCTTCAAGGCTTGTAAACCTCCTGAAGACCGAAGCATAATTTTTAAAAATGGTGTGTAAATGGAGAGAAGCAAGTGAAGATTAGAGAACAAAACACACGCTGCCCTTAAAACCTTGGACAGAAAGTAGGAGACAGATGGAAAATTCCATTGTGTGCTTTCTCTGCCACCTGTCACCACCTGAATGGTAGCCAGCATGACAAGCTACCTTATTAAGTTGCCTGATGGAAAGACTGGCACTTCTAGGGGGACAACTCTTCTCGAAGTCAATAAACCTGAAATCTTAGAATAACTATAAAAATACAGACAGCACTTGTGAGGGAAACTTGGCGCTCTTCATTTCATCAATAAAATATCATTTTTGATGGCTTTTTTTTGGTCAGTTTTAGAATATGAGGCAGAATTTGTGGTAGGGAACTGAGGTGATTGTACAGTCAGGAAAGCATACATGGCCAGGTTCCACACAAGCGTAATGCCTTAGGCAGACAACACTGATGAAGGATGAAGAAAACCGTTACAGAAAATTGAACATGAAGCATGCTTTGCTAGCTGATGTTTTATCAGTAAACACAGACACTTGCATCAAATTTAATATTGTGTGGTGGCTGAAATTCTGGGACCAGGATGGGCAATGGGTTACATTTGGAAGAGAAGAAGAGAATATGGTACCTATATTTCTAAGGAGCATATAGTGTGTATAGTAGGATCTAGCACTTGGTAATGTGCCTCTAATTGAGCTCCCTGGTTGTTTCACTTGAAATTATCCTTTTTGTCCTACAAAATCTCATCCTCAATAGCATACAAATGGCTTCAAGATACAACTAGCATAGTGAAGAATCCAAACAGACAATTAGGAAAGTTCACGTTGGTGGGAGTGTAAACTAGGACAGCCTC
>CAUYQG010188579.1:0-10018 GCA_963574415.1 Tarsius wallacei | reverse complement strand
GTTCATCAAGGATATTGGCCTGTAGTTCTCTTTCTTTGTTAGACCTTTACCTGGTTTGAATATCAATGTGATGTTAACTTCATAAAGTGATCTGGGAAGAGTTCCATCTTTCTTAATCACCTGGAATACTTTCAATATAATTGGTATCAGTTCCTCCTGGTATGTTTTGTAGAATTCTACTGGAAAGCCATCTGGTTCAGGGCTTTTTTTTTTGTAGGTAGTTTTCTTATGACATAGTGAATTTCCTGGCTTGTTACTGGTCTATTTAGGGTCTCGATTTCTTCTTGTTTCAACCTGGGAAGGTTGTGTGATGTTAGAAAGTCCTCCATTTCCTTTAGGTTTTCAAGTTTGTTTCCATATAAGTGTACATAGTAGTCTCTGATAATCTTTTGTATTTCTTCAGGTTCAGTTGTGACTTCATCTTTTGTGTTTCTGATTGAGTTTATTTGGGCTTTCTCTCTCTCTCTCTCTCTCTCTTTTTTTTTTTTTTTTGGTCAGTCTATCTAAGGAAACATCAATCTTGTTTATTCTTTCAAAGAACCAGCTTTTTGTTCCTTTGATTTTTTGCATTATCTTTTTGTCTTCTTTGTCCCAGATTTGGACTTTTATTTTGGTGATCTGGATTCTTCTGCTGAAGTTGTGATTTTGTTGGTCTTACTTTTCCAGCTTCCTTAGGTGACTTGTTAGGCTTTTAACTTGTGATCTTTTCATTTTCTTCCCTCTTACTACTGCTTTCATGGCATCCCAGAGGTTTTGGTGGATGTTTCTTCATTTTCATTTGTTTCCGGGTATCTTTTAATCTCTGTTTTGGTTTCCAGGTTGACCCAGGAGTTGCTTAGCATCATGCTATTTAGTGTCCATGCCTTTGTGGGTTTGGGGGGAAGTTTGCTGGTGTTGATATTTATTTTTATTCCACTATGGTCTGAGAAGGTACATGGCAAAATTTCAATCTTATGAAATATGTTTATGCTTGATTTATGGCCAAGAATGAGGTCAATCTTAGAGTACATTTCATGTGGTGATGAGTAGAATGTATATTCTGTGGTCGTTTGGTGGAATGTTCTGTAGGTATCAATTAAGTCCGTTTGTCAAGAGTAACACTGAAGTTCCGGATCTCCTTGATGATTTCTTGTCTTGACGATCTGTTTAGGGTTGTGAGTGGATTATTAAACTGCCCAGCTATGATAGTGTTAGAGTCAATAACTTTTTAAAGTTTGCCTAGAATTTGCTTTATGAAAGTTGGTGCTCTATGTTGGGTGCATATATGTTTTGGATGGATATTTCTTGTTGATGGATTCAACCTTTTATCATTATATAGTGACCTTCTATATCTTTTTAAATTTTTGATAGCTTAAAAGGTATTTTTCTGATATTAAGACCACAACTCCTGCTTTCTTTTGTGTTCTGTTTGCCTCAAATTTTGCTTCCCATCCTCTTACTTTGAGCCTGTGAGTGTCCTTTCTGGTGAGATGAGTCTTTTGGAGACAATATATTATTGCCTCATGATATTTTATACATTTTGCCATTCTATGTCTTTTCAGTTGTGCATTTAGTCCATTCACATTCATGTTAATTATTGAAATGTGAGACTTTATTTCTGTCATGAGGTTCTTATAGAGTTGTTGCTGTTCCTGTTTTTTGTTGTCTTTCTTTTGATTTTTGGGTTGATTCATGTGTGTTTTCAATCTTTTTCCTGTATTCTTATGAAGAATGTTGTCATTCTTTTTTCCCTTTCTTCTGTGTTTAATACTTTCTTAAGTGTTTCTTGTA
Organism: Tarsius wallacei; assembly: GCA_963574415.1. Lineage (NCBI taxonomy): Eukaryota > Metazoa > Chordata > Mammalia > Primates > Tarsiidae > Tarsius > Tarsius wallacei. The sequence goes on along the minus strand of CAUYQG010188579.1, from coordinate 8,248 downwards.
GAGCTGTTCTAGAGGCAGTGTAAGCTCTTAGGGATTGAACGTCTGGGAAAGATTTTAATTCTCCCTCACTGATGAAGCGTAGCTTAGCTGGGTAGGTTATTCTTGGTTGAAATTGTTTATCTTTGAGAAATTTGAAGATTGGGATCTAAACTCTCCTAGCCTGAATTGTTTCTGTCTATAAATCTGCTGCTATTCTAATTGATCTTCCCTGGTAGGTAGTCTGACATTTTTCTCTTGCTGCCTTTAGGATGTTTTCTTTTATACCTACTTTATTTAGGGAAATTACTATGTGTATAGGAGTTGGTTTTCTCATTTGTTGTCTTGCAGGGGTTCTGTGAATCTCTTGTGTTTGAATGGTTGCCTCACTAATGAGATGAAGGAAGTTTTCTTGAATAATTTCATGGAATGTTTGTCCCAGGGTGGTCTCTGTCTCTCTTTCTGCCTCAGGAAGTCCAATTTACTCTTAGATTTGGCCTCTTGAAATAATTGCTCATCTCTTGAAGGTTTTATTCTGTCTTTTTAAGCTTGTTTTCTATATTTTTGACAGTTTTGGTTAGTTCTATATTTTGGTCCTCAAGCTCTGAGATTCTTTCTTCTGCTTGGCTAATTCTGCTTTCCATGCTTATCAGTTTGTTATTTATTTCATTCACAGAATTCTTTACTGCTGTTATCTCAGTTATCAACTCCTTCCTGTTTTCCTCTTGTCTCTCCTCAATTCTTTTATATTCTCTCTATTAATGTCTTGATATCTAGGTTCGTAGTTTGAGACCAGTCATTCTGGGGGCTCTTCATTGTTTGTGTTCTGAAGTCTGTTTTCTCCGTGTCTGACATCCCAGGGGTCTGTGAGAGACCCATATTCTTCTTTGGTTTTTCTTCATTTGTGTAAATTTTCTTCCCCCCCCCCCCATCTTTTTTTCCCTCTTCTTTAATTCTGTTGTTCAGGGATGGTGGGGTTGCTTTTACTTCTATTTTCTCAGTCTCCTGTTCCTTATGTGGATCCTCTGACTTTGTTCAATCTGAAGTTGGACTGTGGGTTGGGGGCTGTACTTTTTGGAGTTTTGAGATTTAATTGAGGGGGGAGCTGTGATTTGAAATCTATCTGCAGATCCTAGTATCCACCGACAGCTGTATGGTCACCCTGGAACCCGCTTCCCACTGCCTTACAGTCTGTCCATGCAGTGACAGTATAGGTTTGCTCTCAGGAAGCAAAATGCAGTAAGAAAAAGGAAAATACTGGAAAAAGGAAGGAGGGGGGCAAGAGGAAGGTGGAGAGAGAGAAGAGTAAGAGGGAGAATAGACAGATGTACCAACTAACAAATGAAAGAGACACAAAGACAGAAAAGAGTAAAAAAAACTAAAACATGCAGATAATCATACACACAGTCCAACAGAAATTTGCCTATTAATGTATTCTTCCCATATACAAACAGGAAGTCTAAAGAATAGAAAAGAAATCAGTAAAATAACAGAAACAAAGCAATATGAAAATGTTATCAAAAACAGAAAGAAAGAGAAAAAAACTAAAACTAAAACAAACAAAAATGAGCAAAACAAACAGACAAAAAATAAAAATAAAATAAAAACAAGGAACCAAACTTGCTCTGAGACCGTTTCTGCAAGTTGAACGTCCTTTCAGTTCTGATCTCTAGCTCCTCCCCTCTGCTCTCAGAACAGGCAGATAGGGTTGCTCACAGCTTGGGTCAGATGCCCCAGGTCTACTTTGGAAGGAGGCTACATCAGATCTGGACTCACCCAGCTTGCTGCCTGTCAAGTCTGTCACTCAGATCTGATCTGCCTGTGTCCGATCCAGCATGGAGGAGGGGCTTCTGTCTCTCCCAGTTTGCTGAGATTACCTTAGGTCCCAAGTTGGAGGCTGGGTGAAGCTGGGCAGAGCTGGGTGAGGCACTGCAGGTTTCTGCCTGGTCCTGGGACAGAGAAAATGGTTGCGGTGGGAGTCTCCTCATTGGTCATGGGGCTCCTCTCTGGCTGTCTTCAATCCTCTCTCTCCACTGATCAGATCCCAGACTCCAGCTGATCTGCTATAACAGGTGACAGTGTAGGCCAGGTGTCAGGTGATGAGAATCAGCTGGATTTGGCAGGCTTTTCTCAGGAGAGTCCCATGAGCAGCAGACAATCTTGCTTGCCCACGCTCCAATCTCAGGGTGGTGGGGGCTTGCAGTCACCCTCGGAGGGGGTGCCCAGGTGCATGAACCCAAGTCTCCCCTCAGATGGACTTTCACTCTCCCACCAGCACGTGTCTATTTACACAGAGAGTCTTTCTGGACACTTGCTTTAGCAGAGACTCTCACAGTCCGACCTGTCCAGTTGCCATCTTGAGCTCTGCCGACCTGCTAGGACATTTTAATGAAATAAAACTGTACCTAACTGGCACAGGAGTATGAGTTGTTTCTATCATCCATTGCAACTTGATGATTCAGGTTGAATGACTTTTCACCAGGATGCTTTTCGGAGCTGCCCAACATCTCTTGCCACCCCTAATATTTCATTTCATGACTTCTGTTCTTAGAAGTTATGTCAGGAGAGTTTATCCCTTTTCTGGAATGTCCTCCTACTCTATGATGGTGCAAACTCTTTGAGGAGCTATGGCCTCCTCAGTTCCCTCTCTCTGGATCCTTGAGATGATTTCAATCTTGCTGCTATAGGTGAGTTCATGACATCGCGTGGTGGCCTTTGTAGGATCACTGGTCACTTTACGATGTCACTTTTTTCTCTATGTGCAGCTTTCTTATAATTTAGTGGCTTCTCATCTTTACACCACCAATGCCTAACTCAATGTTAACTATGTATGTACAAATAAATGAACGAAAAAAATGTTATGAAATTCTGAGATTTTTTAAATCCCAATCTACCTCTTATAGGAATTTGTACAAGTTTGGCTGTGTTTGTTTGCTACTAAAAGAAATATGACTATGCTTAAATGAAGTTTCTGAGGAGCAAGGTCTTTGTCATATACTCATCTTGTAAAGTATTGCCATCTGCTGTTTTGAAGCCAAGTTATTGCAGATGGGAATCATAAAGACGAATGGGATATTTCTCTCCTCTGGTAAACTGTCATTCTTTGAGTAAGGCCTTGTCAGCTGTGGTTGAGAAATCATAAGGGAAAATACATTTATTGTCTTCCCCTAACCCAAAGGAGAAGTCCTATCAGCACTGTAGTCTATTATGATGGAAACATTTGCATATATAATAAAGATAATCTGAAACCATCGACAAGCAAAATAAATATCCAAATTAGTGGTTGTGACGTCAAGCAGGAACGTGACCTTTCTTGAGATGGCAAATATAAATTACGCGTATCTAAAGCATTCAACCCTTCTAGATTAGACTATACAACAGGAATTCATTAATAAACATAAAAACATCTTTTTCCTTTTGAGAAATTTGTAGCTACTTTTGTCCATATGGAATTCTACATATCTTTGCAATTGCTTTACTTTCTTGGAATTGAATGCTCAGGCACATTGAAATATGGTAGAGTAGCATATCAGAGTATAGAGTAGAAAGATCTCATTACATCAAAAGGTCAAAAGATGATTATTTTATGTAAATGCATATATATTAATGAATATGAATAAAACAGAGTAAGCTAAGTTGTTTTTTCCATATTGGGAAAAGCAAAATCAACTTTGTCAAGATTTGACAAGTAGTGAGTAAAGTATGAAAAACTTTACTGACTGATTATATTGATTTTTAGTATCTTAATATTGTGGAGTATATATTGACATCTGACATTTTCTAGTTGGATGGTCTTGGGCTATTTACCTAATTTTCCTGTTCTGATTTGTTTTGCTGTCATCAGAATTCAAACAATTAGTGGTAGGGTAAAAAATGAAAAGCACTTAGCATAATTCTTGGCACATACAAAGTATGTAATGAATTGTAGTTTCAAAAGTGTTTTTCAACAAAGTTTAATTTGTTTGGGGGGTCAGAACACTCATCTTACTTTATAAAATTGGAGTTTTACAGAAAAGCTGAAGAAGAGTTATAAATTAACTATCAAAATTACTTTAGCTAAATTAATTTTTCTGACAACTCCATTGTTAGCAGTGTGTGTGTGTGTGTGCGTGTGTGTGTGTATGCACATGCATGCTTGAACGCATGCACATGGGTTTTATTGCTAAAGAAATTAACTCTGATGAGACATAATGGGATGTATCAATCAGGATTTTTGTTTTTGACCAAGAGGCCCAAGTGGCTCAGATCCTAAGAAAGTTGACAGTATAACTGACTCCAGATAAAAACAAACCCAGAGACAGTAATAAAAGACAATATTGGCTCATAAGGTCCTTTTAGCCTTCTCTTTCATTTGTGCAGTTTTACTGAGGATAATTGACAAATAAACACTGTATATATTTAAGGTGCAGTTAGTAATATTTGGACATACTTGTACATTGTTAAATAATTGCTACAATCAAGCTAATTAACACATCCATCACCTCACATAGTTACATACTTTTGTGTGCATGTGAGAATATTTAAGATCAACTCTGGACTGGGGATGGTGGCTCAAGCCTGTAATTCCAGCACTTTGGGAGGCCAAGGCAAGAGGATTGCCTGAGCTCGCGAGTTCGAGATCAGCCTGGGAAACACGGTGAGACCTCGTCTCTACAATAAATAAATAAATAATTAGCCAGGCTTGGTAGTGCGTGCCTGTAGTTCCAGCTACTTGGAAGGCTGAGGTGGAGGATCACCGGAGCTCAGCAGGTTGACACTGGGGTGGCCGTGAGCGTGCCACTGCACTCCAGCCTGGGCAACAGAGTGAGACTCCAACTCAAAAAAAAAAAAAAAAATCTACTCTGGAAGCAAATTTCAAAAGTACAATTCATTATCATTACTGTTGTCTCCATGCTGTACACTAGTTCTCCAGAACTTACAGATCTCATAATGGAAAGTTTGTATCCTTTAACCAACATGTTCTCATTTCTTGCAACCCCATCAGTCCCTCGCTACCATTCCTCTCTGTTTTTGTAAGTTTGACTTTTTTTGTTTCCACATGTAAGTGAGATCACACAGTGTTTGTCTTTCGATGTCTGGCTTGTCACTTTGCATTATGTCCTTCAGAATCATCAGTGTTGTAGCAAATGGCAGGATTTCCATATATTCCAATGACTGAATAATATCCTATTAAATATGTATAAAATAAAAATATACATACCACATTTTCTTTATTATTCATCAGTTGAAAGACACTTAAGTAGACAATATCTTGTCTATTGTGATTAATACTGCAATGAACACAGGAGCACTATTATTGCTTTGAAGTAATGATTTTATTTACTTTGAATATGTACCCAGAAGTGGAACTCTTAGATCATATGGTAGTTTTCTTTTTAACTTTTGAAGAACCTCCATAGTAATTTCCATAATAGTTCTGCCAGTTTACATGCCCATCAACAATGTATAAAATTCCCTTTTCGCCACATCCTTGACCACACTTGATAATAGCCATCTTAACAGGTGTGAGATGATATCTTTTGACATTTTGACAATAGCCATCCTAACAAGTGTCAGGTGATATCTCGTGGTTTTGATTTGCATTTCCCTGATGACTAGTGATGTCAAGATCCTTTTCATATACTTGCTGTATGAAGGTCTATTTGCTATTTGTATTTCTTCTTTAGATAAATGTCTATTTAGGTTCTTGATATTTTAAAATTGCATTGAGTTTTTTGCTTGTTTTGTTTGTTTTTGGTTTTTGCTATATTTTTTACTGTTCCATAAGTTGCTGATGGTTTCTTTATAGTGCAGAAACATTTTTGGTTGATGTAGTGCTACTTGCTTATTTTTGTTTTTGTTGCTTGTACTTTTGGAGTCATATATAAAGATTGCCAAGAACTACGACAAGGAGCTACCCTTTATGTTTTTATTTAAGAGTTTTATGGTTTCAAGGCTTAGATTTAAGTCTTTAACTCATTTTGAGTTTATTTTTCTGTATTAGTTTCAATTTTGTTTTTTTGCATACGGAAATCTGGTTTTCCCAACATCATTTATTGAAGAGATTTTCTTTCCCTGTTGTGTTTTCTTGGTGACTTTGTTGGCGAGCTTACTGTATAGGTATATTAGTTTATTGAATATTGCCTGTTTGCTTTATTTCTGGGCTTCTTGTTCTGTAATATTGATCTATATCTGTTTTTATGCCAGTACCATACATTTTTGTTTCCTATAAACTTCACAGTATAATTTGAAATTTGAATGTGTGATGCCTCCATCTTTGTTCTTCTAACTCAAGATTCCTTTTACCATTTAAGATCTTTTGCCAGTCTATACAAATTTTGGGAATGTGCTATTTATTTCCAAAAATATGCCTTTGGAATTTTGGTAGAGATTTTATTGAATCTGGTTCATTTTTGATTATATAGACTTTCACAATAATGGTTTTTGCAATCCATGAACACAGGATGTCTTTACATTTATTTTGGTTTTATTCTATTTCTTTCATCAATGGTTTGCAGTTTTCAATGTATATACTTTTACCTCTTTGGTTAAATTTATTTCTAAGTATTTTATTATTTTTGATGCTGTTGAACAAGGAATTTTTTCTTAATTTAATTTTTAGATGGTTCATTCTTAGTGTTAAGAAGCACAACTGATATTTGTATGCTGATTTTGTATATTACACCATTACTGCATTTGTTTATTAGTTCTAACAGATTTTTGGGTGGCGTCTTTAAGATTTCTGTGCAGGCATACCTTGGAGAAATCATAGATTCAGTTCCAAACCACTGAAATATAAATTTTTTGGTTTCCCAGTGGGGCTGTAAAATTTATGTTTACACTATATTGTAGTCTACTAAGTATGCTATTGTCTAAAAATGTATATGCCTTAATTAAAATAATTTGTTGCTAAAAATGATAAGAATCGTCTAAAACTTCATTGAGTCACATCCTTTTTGTTAATGAGGCATCTTGCATCCTGGTTGATGGCTGCTGACTGATCAGGGTGGTAGCTGCTGAAGGTTGGGCTGATTGTGGCAATGCCATATAATAAGACACCATGATGTTTGCTGCATCAGTTAACTTTTCCTTTTACAAAAGATTTATTTGTAGCATGCAATGATGTTTAGTAGCATCTTACTTGTGTCAGTTTTTCTTTCAAAATTATGCTGAATCCTCTCACACCCCACCACTTCTATATTAATTAAGTTTATGTAATATTATGAAGTCTTCCTTGTCATTTTAACAATTCACAGCATCTTCACCAGGAGTAGATTCCATCTTACGAAATCACTTTCTTTGTTCATCCATAAGAAGCAACTCCTCATTCATTTAAATTTTATTTAAAATCACGGCCATCCAGTTGCATTTCCAGCCTGCACTTCTAATTCTAGTTATCTCTCTACTATATCTGCAGTAACTTCCTCCACTGAAGTCTTGGACTACTCAAAGTCATCCAGGATGCTTGGAATCAACCTCTTCCAGATTCCTGTTAATGGTGATCTTTTCACCTTCTTCCATGAATTGCAAATTTTCTTAATGGAATCTAGAAGGGTAAACCTTTTTCAGAAGAGTTTAAATATGGTTTGTCTAAATCCATCAGAGGGATAACTATCCATGGCAGCCATAGGTTTACAAACTTACTTTTTAAATAATAAGTCTTGAAAGTAAAAATTGCTCTTCAATGCATGGAGTGCAGAATGAATGTTGTGTTAGCAGGCATTTAAACAACATTAATCTCCTTGTACATCTCTATCACAATTTTTGATTGACAAGGTGCATCGTTAATACGCAATAATATTTTGAAAGGAATCTTTTTTATCTGAGCAATAGGTCTCAACAGTGGGCTTAAATCATGCTGTAAACCAATTCACTATCATGTTGCCTTTGTTGTTCCACAGGCAGAGTAGATTAAACATAATTCTTAAGCGCCCTGGGAATTTTGGAATGGTAATTAAGCACTGGCTTCAACATAGAGTCATTAGCTGCATTAGCCCCTAAGAAAAGAGTAAGTCTGTCTTCCGAAACTTTGAAGCCAGGCACTGACTTCTACTCTCTAGCTATGAAAGTCCTAAATGACATCATCTTTCAAAATAAGGCTGTTTTGTTTACACTGAAAATCTGAGCCGGGCTCGGTGGCTCAGCCTGTAATCCCGCGCCTTGGGAGGCTGAGGTGAGTGGATTGCCTGAGCCTGAGGGTTCGAGACCCGCCTGGGCAGGCGAAACCTCATCTCTACAATAAATCAAAAAATCAGCCGGGCGTGGTAGCGCGCTGTAGTTCCAGCTACTTGGA
>CAUYQG010188575.1:0-14617 GCA_963574415.1 Tarsius wallacei | reverse complement strand
TTTTTTTTTTTTTTTTTTTTGAGTTGGAGTCTCACTCTGTCGCCCAGACTGGAGTGCAGTGGCCGCTCCCGGCCACCGCAGCCTCAACCTGCTGGGCTCCGGCGATCCTTCCGCCTCCGCCTTCCAAGTAGCTGGAACTACAGGCGTGCACTACCACGCCCGGCTGATTTTTTGATTTATTGTAGAGATGAGGTCTTGCTTGCCCAGGCGGGTCTCGAACCCGCGGGCTCAGACAATCCACTCACCTCAGCCTCCCAAAGGCATGGGATTACAGGCTGAGACACCGAGCCCGGCTACTTTTCCACTTTTAATAGAGATATTTTCCTCTTAGCTCTATAGTTAGTAGGAAAAATGCCAATGTAAGTGTGATGATAAATGGCAAGATATTTAGCCTCATTATAGGAGAAAAATAGGCCACAGTGGACACTGGGGCAGACTGGAGAGCAGTTCTGTCTAAAGCAAGTGGCTGGTATTCTTTTCTTAGTTAGTATGGGAATAGAGGACTCATTGTTTCTGTATCTTCTCTTCTCTTCTTTTTTTTTTTTTTTTTTTTTTTGAGTTGGAGTCTCACTCTGTCGCCCAGGCTGGAGTGAAGTGGCACACTCACGGCCACCCCAGCATCAACCTGCAGGGCTCCGGCAATCCTTCCACCTCAGCCCTCCAAGTAGCCAGAACTATAGGTGCACGCTACCACACCTGGCTAATTTTTTGATTTATTGTAGAGACAAGGTCTCACCAAGTTGCCCGGGCCGGTCTCAAATCTGCGGGCTCGGGCAATCCACCTGCCTTGGCCTCCCAAAGTGGTGGATTTATAGGCGGAGCCACCAAGCCCAGCTGGATCTTCTCTTTTCTAAGGAGAAGATAGAAATCTAGATTATTTATATGACATCTCTCAATGTTTAAGTACTTTTTAAAATTTTTTACTATGTAGACCTAAAACAAATAATTTGATAAGGTATGTGAATACAGTTTCCAGAATGCTCATTTTTCTAAAATATGTCCTTTTAAAAATTTAACTTTAAAAAAAATGTGTGGGCTGACATCATGAAAGCCAAACCCAGCATCTCTGTGTACCAGAATTAGCCTGTGGTAACATGAAAACCCATAAACATGGACAAATATGCACAATAAATAACTTACTGATATTATATAACATGTTATGTTCAGTGTGGTATTTCTCATTAGAAACACACAGTTTAATGTGTTGGGCAAAATTGCAGTACACACAGTACAGTAATGTTGCTTTTCCATCAGTTCCTATACATGTGTTGGTGGGATGTTGCCTCGGATGATCTGTGTCTTTGATTTTTCTGAATCCACCTACACCTTTGGCATACCCCAAAAGAGATAATCAGGGATTCAGATCTGGCAAGCATGCAGCCCACTTGGCCTGGCCACATTGTTTAGTCTGGTTTCAGAATCTGTCATCCACCCAATCCCTCACTACTCAGACCTAATGGAGTGGGGTGCCATCCCCTTGTACTTACTTTGAGTGACTTTCCGCTAGTCTGAAAAGGTGGGCATTAATTGATCACTTTACGTGGTCAAACATGTCAAACACTGGCCTGTTTCTAGACTCTGTGGTCACCCTATAATTTCTACTACATAATGTAAAGTGTTTGCATTTCAGTCTTTCAGAAAAGCATTCATGCTTTCTTTTTCTCTCCTCCAAACAGAAAGCGTTCTGCAAAACCTGAAACTGTAATTGACTCTTTACTTCAATAAATGTTACAGACTTAAAGTCACAATAAAAATTAGTAATATTCCCATGCCTGGACAGACTCTTTAATTGAAACAATGAAGACTTCTCTATAACTTCAAATAGTGGAAGCTGTAAATCATGGAGTAAGACTGGAAATAATAATTTGCCTAATAACTTTTAGTCTATATTTATTAAGTTAATATAACATTAACATTGTACAACTGGTGATTGTTTAAACTGTCATACTACTCTTCAATTGTACTGTACAGGGAAGTTAGGGGAGCAGATCATACTATAGATAGTTGCAGTTTAGTTGCATACGTAAATTTGTTAGCTATTTACCCAACTACTGTATATTTGGATAACCAGAATTTCAAAATAGAAAAAAAAAGTATGTCCTGTTTTGCACATAGAAAGTAGCAGAGCAAATTTCCCTATTTTGCACTGTTATGTATGAATGTTTGGCCTGCACTTCTAAGAAATGACTCTGTCTTAATAGTAACCCACTCAGCCTGTTTAAACACATTCTAATTTTCTAACAATCATTGCATTTTGAGTGTGAGATGACTGTTCTTATTGATCTTCTGTAGAAAATTTTGTAATTCAACAATCTTTACAAGTATACATGTTTTAAAAAAATTGAAAATGTGTTTCATCTGTATCTTTCCTGATCTTTTTTTACTATTTGGAGTTCAAATCAAATATATTTTGTTCTGGTTTCATGTTCTCTTGAAACATTGAATTGTACAAACATAAAAGAGCCACAGTTGCAGAAAATTAAGAAGCTAAGTACTGGTCACTTATCTTTGCTTGTATGTACATTTTTAAAAATTAATTTTAAGTGTGACTTCTATATGTTTTTCTTTGTATGAGTTCTAAATTTTGGTGAAAATTATTCTAATATCTCCCATTTGAGAAGGGTCTCCAATTTCTAGAAATTGCAGTTCGACAAGAAAAATATCTTTCAGTCCTTTGCCTTTGAAACACTTTTTTTCATATTTTAAAAGAAAATATCCCCTGAATTTCTTCTGTTGATTAATCCCGTTAAACCATATTCTTCTACAGATAAAAATTTTGTTTATTTTATAGTGAAATATGTTGTAATAGATAGAATTATTCATTCTTTTGTTAGCTGCTTACAAAATATTTTGGATGGAAAGTTATGCTACTTCTAAACCACTGAATTTATGTTATGTGGATTTTAAATTATGTAATTAGCCCTGAAATACATTAGTTGCAAAGGTTTTGAGACTTCATAAGTATCTATTAAATTAGTATTATTTTAATAAGTTTGGTTAAATCTTGTTTATAATTCAGATCTATGTGTAGAGTGGGAGTGAGTGAAGGTGGTATAATAGAGAAGTGATGGTAAAAGTGTGTCCATAAATTTAAAGTACATTCCAGAAATGGAGTAATCCATACCTGTGTATGGTGAGCATTTTCTAGGTCATAAGAATTGCATTTCACTGGCAGCATTTTCTTTGTAGTGTGTAAGATAGTTAGAAGTTTAGAACTTTACTCTATGGGGCATTGTTTAGGTACTGTGAAGACTTGAGGTAAATACGTGTCTTGTAAAAGCTTTGTGTGAACAGAATATTTTGGTAATTGTAAAATGTTTTTGATGATGCACCTTTAACTCTGTTAGTAATTACTCTACAAAAATCTTAATTTTACCAGTAGAAAAAAAAGATCAATGCTTCTTTTTAAAAGTTCATGTTTCTAGCCTTTAGCAATTCAGTTAATAGGAAAGGAATAACTTTTGAATTAGGCTTTACCACATTATAGAAATTTAAGCCAGTTTGTTAGGTCTTTTTCCTATCTTACCCTATCACAATACAAAAATCTATAAAAAGGCAATCTTCGACAAAGTCAGTTGAGAAATTCTTAAAGTTGGCTACTATACCATTTTTTAGAGTATTATGTTAGAGCTGTTTATACCAGATGAATATGAAATATCCATCCTATGAAATATCCAAATTTGATAATCAAACTAGGCCTGAATATTCATATGAAAGTATCAAACACTGGCTTTAGAGTTACTCACTTAGCTCCATTCCGAGCAGTTCTGTGGTTTCTTCATATTTTCATGTCTTTGTCCACAAATGAGATATTTTGTAACTTCAGTGTTAATTTTGTGAAAGGATATAGATGAACACACTTGCTCATTATTTTAAATAAATATGCAGATTTAAAATTAGTGACACATATATATATAGAATAGGTCATTGAATGTGTATTCTTTTTTCTCTTTAATTTAAAAGGTAATATTTATTTATTAAAAGGAGCCTTGGTAGAGTTATTGGTTTATAGTATGTTCTTTAATAAACCTTATTAGTTATATATACTAATAGTTAGGATATTAAAATATAATAGTATTCCCCATTTTTGTTTAGATTCTTTTTAAATATTAGGTAAATCAGGGGAAGGGTTTGTAGCTACATGTTTGTCTCACAAGTACATGTTTGTAGCTACATGTTTGACAAGCTATTCCATTTACTTTCTGGAGAAAAGGGATTTTTATTTATTATTATTTTTTATTTTGCAACTTTAAAGAAATTTAACTTTAAAGAAATTTAAAGTTACTTTGGGAGAGTTAAAGAACTTCTTTCTTTAAAGTTAAAGAAATTTAATTTTAAAGTTAAAGAAGTTTAACTTTAAAGAAATTTAAAGTTACTTTGGGGGAGGGGGTGGTGCTTCTTCATTGGTAACATATTTTTAAAATTGTCTTTTGTTTGTTTTGTTCCTTTTGAGTATCTTTCCCCTTAACTCTTATCTTGAGGAAAGTCCTCTTTACTACAGGGCTGTGAATTAAGGAATGGGTAGAGTTTACATTTAAGCACGCCAGTGTCTGCCCAATTTCTTAATATATACATTTGTTTTCCTTTTTAATGATTCTTTGTTCTTAAAATACTAGAAGAAAACGTAGATGTTTCTAGTGCCTTTGAACTTATACTGTAGTCTGACTAATTTAAATCATTAATAACTATAGTAGCATTACTGTAATACTGTATACTGGCCAAAACTAAAACTGTACAGTAAGTTTGTTGCATCAGTTTCAAAAGCCACAATTTCATTGTATTTTATGTATAAATCATATTTGTTCAAGTTGTATATATTGATATTGTATGTATACATGCAGCATGGTTAAATAAGAATAAAAATCTTTTACCTAATGCCTGTAGTAGTGGTCTGCTTCCTTCTAAACTATTTTTGTGTTTACTTCCATCCTGATATCAATAAACAGATTCTTTGTGCTTGGCATCTTGAGTTTGTATGGTTAAGAGAGGCTATGTAATTTCTATCTGGAAACTCTTAATGGTGTGGATCTTTAAAGCAGAAATCATCATAAGACAGAAATTTGGGTGAGACATTTTTCAATGTGCTTCTCATTGATAAAATCTATTTTTCACCAAAAAATGTTTTTATCCAGGTTTTGTTATCCTTTTCATTAGGAATTTGAGAACAGAAACCAGTTCTCAGGTCATAACTTAAAGAGATGTTGTGCAGATGTATCCCACTAAAAGATAAGAGGAAACATTGCTTAGCTGTAACAATAGAATGGTCTCAAACATTCTGCATAAGTTTAAAGTGTCTCCAAAACAATAACACTGGATTATCTCCAATCGAAATTATGGTTAATATGTTCTTTTGATAAACATTGATCACCAGTTACTAGGTAGGCCTAAGAAATTCAAAGTAGACTTTGAGAAATTTTTATTTGTCAACAAGTTTCAAAGAATGGTTTTGTTTTTGTGGGTTTTTTTGAGACAGGGTTTCACTCTGTCGCCCAGGCAAAAGTGCAACAGAATGATCATGGATCACCACAGCCTCAAACTCCTGGATTTAAGCAGTCCTTCTGTTTCAGCCTCCTGAGTAGCTGGAAGTAGAGGCATGGACCACCACACCCAGCTAATTTTTCTATTTTTGGTAGAAAAAGAATGTTACTATGTTGCCCAGGCTGGTCTTGAACACATGACCTCAAGAGATCCTCCTACCTTGGCCTCCCAAAGTGCTGGGATTACAGGTGTGAGCCACCATGCCCAGCTCAAAAATTTTAGATTATTTTTAATTGATACATAATAATTGTACTTATTTATGGTACATAGTGATATTTCAGTACATATAATGTATAGTGATTATATTAGGATAATTAGTATGTACATCTCAAATATTTATCATTTCTTTGTATTAGAAACATTCAGCATCCTCCTAGCTATTTGAAAATATGAGAGGAGATCAAAAAAACCCTGGAATTGATTTTTAAAAACTTGTGTATTCTTACATGTTTAAACGTTAGTCATCTTCAAAGTCCTCTCCATTTGATGCAATACACCTATTGAGACACTTTTTCCACTGCTCAAAACAGTTTGAACTCGTCAATTTTGATGTCATTTAGTGCTTCTGCCATTTTTTGTTTCACCACTTTCACATTGGCAAAACATTCCTCTCTGAGGACTATTTCATCCGGAGAAACAAAAAAAAGTCACTTGGGATGAGATCAGGTAAGTAGGGAGGATGGGGCACGGGGGTCATGCTATTTTTAGTCAAAAACTGCTGAACACTCAGCGTGGTGTAGGCAGATGCATTGTCATGGTGGAAGAACCAGTCACCTGTTTGCCACAACTCAGAATGTTTCTTCTGCAAATCATAACGCAACTTTCTCAAAAATGCCAGACGGTTGACCGTTTGTTCTGGAGAAGCAAATTCCCAGTGTACTGCAAGGCCCTGCCCTCTAAAAGATAATTCTTGGGGGTTTTTTTTGGGGGGGGGTGTCTCCTCTCTCTATATTATTATTAACTATAGTCGTCTTGCAGCATTATAAAATACTAGAACTTATTCCTCCTGTCTGGCTGTAATTTGGTATCTCATAGGACTTTTTTGAAAATTTGTTTTTGCATAGCAAAGGAGACACCTCTTGCCATTCCAGGGCTTGCTCTTTACTGGGTAGGGGCATTGTGTAGGTGCTGTGAAGACTTGACTCGAATACGTGTCTTGTAAAAGCTGTGTGTGAGCAGAACATTTTGGCAATTGTAACATGTTTTTGATGATGCACCTTTGACTCTGTTAGTAATTACGCTAGAGTAAAACGTAAAGTGGGAAAAACCTACTGCAAGCTTACGTCAAGCTCCTTCATGTGTGTATACCAAGAAGATAAGGTTAAAGGCCTGCCGTGGATAATTAATAGTATTGCCTTTGCCCTTTGTGCCCCTTCTTCCCAATTGAGTTTTAGGACTCATATCCATGTTCATCAGGTAATAATACCACTAAGAGACTCCATTCGGAAACCTGTTGCTGCCTGTGTTGTTGGGATGCTGGTGAGGACATTGTCCATCACAGCATCCTATGAAGGCCCTCAAAAGGAATCTCTTAAAGCTAAGTACCAGCCTAAGGGACTATTTTCCCCCTTCATGTATAAAAAGAGGGAGATAAAATAATGTTTTCCATTTTGCTTTTGCTGATAGAACTATAAGCTCTGATGACCTGTTTACTCATAGGCTGTTTTTCTTTGGATCACCATTGCCTGCTCCCTTTCTTCTTTGGTCCTAATAATATTGTTATTTCCAGCCTTGAACTTTTGCAATAAATCACCTGGAATCCACTTTTAAAATAAGGTAGTAGACAAATAAAGACCACAGTTAGCTGTGTCTTACAAGCCCAATTAACACAGTTCTGAAGCCATAGCCTAAGATCTAAGCAAGCTGGAAAAGCTTTCCAAATACATTTATTGTTATCTGAATTTCTCTTTCTTACACTGTTTCATTTGCAAAGCAAATCAGGTATTCGGTCCTCCTTCGGAAGTTGTACAAATGTGTGGGAAAATGATTACGAAGAGGCTACTTCAAAAAGAACTTGTTTCCTCTCAGCATTTATCTTGGGCTTCCTGTGACCCAATCTTCAAGTTACTTTTATCAATGTTAACATCAGATTGTCTTACCCCAACACGTTTATGGCTATGACTAAAGAATATGACAGATCAGACTTTCTTCTACACCTGCTTCCCTCCCCCATCCCTTTTTAGAGGGCTGGGGAAATTTTAGTTTTGAATCAAAGGCTTTATTTCTCCAGTTGAACACAGGAATTTAGCTGGGACTTTACAACTGAATAAAATATTTCTCAGAGTTGATACCAATCTTAGCAAGAGGATATTGCCTAACCCAGCCTAAAAGTACCATAGTCATTACAGAAATATTGTATTGGCCTTGATTTCTACTTCACCATGAGTTGTGAACTCAGTAGTCAGGTACCCCATGATGTTGTATATGTACACCCCTTCTATTATTTACTGCATACCCACTTTGTGCTGAGAGGAATGTCCTTGCAGAACTCACAGCCTCTCTCAGGAGGGAGAGATGGTCACATACATGGAGAGGGCTGCAATAAAGGAGGGGGAATGGTGAACTGTCAGGTACGGCACTCTTCTCTTACAGCTAGCATGGTACCTAGTAGGTCTGCCTGATGCGAAGGAAGGGGGAGGCCAGAAAAGGCTTCATCTCAGGGGAAGTGCTGTTTGAGATTTTAAAGCAATTCAACAAGTGGAAAAAGGCATTCCGGGAGTAACGTGAGTTTGGATGGCATGTACACTGCTTGAGGTAGGGAAAGAAGTGGGGGTAAATGAGCCCGAAAAGACCAGGATCCTATTGTGAAAGATTTTCCTTTAAGCAGTGGGAAGCCACAGCAGGATTTTAAGTGGGTCACTCACATGGTGTTTTAGAAAAACAACTGCTGGAAAGATTGTGAAGAATTAGGTGGGAGGGAGCAAGACATGGCAGTTGGGAGAGCAGATGATGTACACACCAGTGTCCCGGAGGCTGAAATGGTCATCAGCCAGAGGAGCAAACCTCCCTATCTTCTCAGCTGTTTCTCTTGCACTCATGACTGGTATAGACTGCGGGAGCAAATGTGTCTTCACTCACGTTGCCTCGTAAGTACCCAGGTGTGCAGTGGGCACACAAAACATCAAAACATACTTTGGTTTGGTTTAACCCTGGCTGATAGGAAGCCAGAAGGAGAAGACAGCTTAGAGACTGAAAGTTGGGCTAGGCAGAAGTTGCCGGGAAGGATGGATTAGAAAAAAGGAACTTTAGAGAACCGAAGAGAGAGTAGGTGCTTAGGGCAAATGACCCGTCCAGGAGATGAAGGGCCTGACAGCTAGCTAGGGGATTTCAGAGCTCCACCTGGGAATGGAACTTGTTGATACATTGAACCTGGAAGTCAGCAAGAAATCAGTCCCAAGACCGAAGTGCCTGCCTTGCCCTCGTGGAAGCTAATAGGAACTGAGAAGCTAGCCTTGGGTGCTGATAGGCTGTGCCTTGCTCCCTAAGAAAGCTGTGCACTTTTCTTTACCTTGACAGTCCCCATCCTCAGGTGATTTGGGCACCTTCAGAGACTGACGAAGATGACACACGGAGGAAGGTAAAGAAAGATCGAGAACAGGGCCAATGACATGGACAGACCACGAGCAACAAGAGAGGTCCTGTTACATATGTATTAGAGACCAGCATGCCTAATTTTAACCCAACAATGTCTCAATAAAAGACACACTCGTACAGCCATAAATTTGAGCCAAATGTGTTTTGCTAAATTAATTTATCCAGTAAGTATTTACTATCTCCTAGATGTCCATTACAGATAATCTACTCATGGGCAAAAGGTGGAGGTAGCTGGTAGATGGAGAGAAAGTTCAGCCTTTGCTGTCAATGTCACACATTCCATGTGCAGATAAAAGGCATGTGCCATGAAGCAGGCACCGGCTGTGACTAATTACACTTCCTAAATAAATGTGCCCAAATGAAAAATCTTTCACTCAATCCTGAAGTCTTCTTACTCACTTTTTAAAAAATGTGTATCACCCTCAATATATGTTTGTCTCATTCTCTTAGTAAATTCAGAGGCTTGTTTTTGGGTATTTTGTCCTAAGTCCAGGACTACATGTCTGGAAGTAAATAAGAATGCTAGTTACATCTTGACTGTTGAAGCTTATGGCTTGTCATGGCCTGTTCTAAGTCTTTCTTTCTGGCAGCTTTTCCTTTACCATCCTGGCCTCAGACACAAACTATAACCCACAACTCATATCCTGTGGCAGACTACAGCTCACATTAGCCATTGAGTGCAAACGAGTCTCAATCAAAGAAGAAAGGAAGTTAGAATTGTCAGTGTGCATCCTCTCTGATTGGCCTTAGAAGCCTCCATGACTCTCTTAGTTGCTTATTGCCCTTGGCATGTGGGTATTTTATGTGGGCAGGGTGAAACTGGCTGTGGTCAGGGTGAGACTTTAAGCTTTTGATTTGTTCCCTTATTTTGAAAGGGTTAAAAAGATGTTACATATTTTGGTGTAATTTTAGTACTAGTATTAATTTTTGTCACATACGGGTAAGCGAGGATGAAAAGAGAGTGCTCAATCACTGTTACTAGATCCATGTTGCAGAGCACAAGCCTTCAAAAGGCAGGTTTCGATGACTTGACACTTGGTTTTGTTTTTTTCCCTTTTAAATTTCTTTTAAATAACAGCTTTATTGAGATATTACTCACATACTATAAAATCCATCCTTTTAAAGTGTACAATTCAGTGGTTTTTCATATATCCATAGGCTTGTGCAGCCATTACCACTGTCTAATATTAGAACATTTTCATCAGCACTAAAAGAAACTTCACTCCACCATCAGTCACTCTCCATTCCTCCATTTTCCCCAGCCTCTAGCAACCAATGTTCTATTTTTGCCTCTGTGGCTTTTCCTATTCTGGATATTTCACAAAAATTGAATCATACCATATATGGCCTTCTATATGGCTTCCTTCACTTAGCATAATGTTTAAGTTTCAATCATGGGGCCTCAGGACTTCATTTCTTTTTATTGCCAAACAGTATTCCATTGTATGGATATACCACATTTTGTTGATTCATCAGCTGACTGACATTTTGGTTGCTTCTACTTTTTTGCTATTATGAGTAATGTTGCTATGAACTTTTGTGTGGAGGTTTTTGTGTGGACACATGTTTCCAGCTCCCTTGGGTTGGAATTGCTGAGTCATAAACTATATTTAACCTTTTGAGGATCTGTCAGACTGTTTTCCGAAGTGGCTGTACCATTTTCCAATCACACCAGCAATGTCTAGGAGGCTCCCAATTTTTCCACCTCTTCACCAAGACTTGTTATTGTCTCTTTGATTTGATTTATTCTTTAATTTTTAAAAAACATCATTCACACACATGGTAACTAACACACACACACACACACACACACACACGGAATCATAATGGAAAACCAAGTCTCCAACCCTGCTTCACCCCTCCTTCATCTAAGTCCTATTCCTAGCTAACCGTATTCCCTTTTTTATTTTTATTTTTTCTAGTGACTGCCTTCATAATTCCAAGACTTCTCGATTTCTTCATTGTTAGTGTTCTTATTATGAAAACTGGATGTGGGCAGAGTGACTATTTCAAAAATAAAGTTATGTATAAAAGCAGAATAGAGCCGGGCTCGGTGGCTCAGCCTGTAATCCCAGTGCTTTGGGAGGCTGAGGTGAGTGGATTGTCTGAGCCCGCGGGTTCGAGACCCGCCTGGGCAATTTGGCAAGCCCTCATCTCTACAATAAATCAAAAAAATTAGCCAGGCGTGGTAGTGCACGCCTGTACTTCCAGCTACTTGGAAGGCTGAGGCAGAAGGATCGCCGGAGCCCAGCAGGTCGAGGCTGCGGTGGCCGGGAGCAGCCACTGCACTCCAGTCTGGGTGACAGAGTTAGACTCCAACTCAGAAAAAAAAAAAAAAAGTAGAACAGTACAATCCACCTCTCTATACCCATTTCTGCTACAACAATCGTCAACTCATGACCACTTTTTCCAACAGTTTTTGTTTTATCAGCTTTAGATATTATGTATTGATTTCTCTATTGGAAAATGAGAGTTTACCTAATTGATACTATCACTTCCAAATTTTACAGTAAATTATTTTTAGTTCTTCTATTACCTTTGCAATTTTGAATACATACCTACATCTCTCGTTCCACCAACCTTAGTGTCGTTTCACTGACCCGTTGTCCATGTCAGATGGAGATATTAGTATCCCACCTCTCTTTCTTTACTTCGATATTGCCTCCCAGCCACTTTCAGCTGTATCTTTAATAGCGTCAGGTGGATAGCATTTACAGTCTGTTCTCTAACCATAATTCAGTCTTCTGTGCTTTGTCTAATGGCCGGTTCTAAGACTTGAGAATCAAGAGAATTTAATTATTGTGACTTTAAATATTGTTCACTGCAGAGCCATGTAGTGTGTGAGAATTACTTATTTTTTCTACAGACTCAGTGTCACAATCCTGTGTCTATGGGAGAAGAATGTTCTAAGCACCCAGTTGACACCTTTTCTTTTCAGAAGAATACGGTAGTCAGTGGCACTCATGGACTCAAGTTCTCTTATTTATCAGTTACATCTTATATGGTCTTGTATTCTTTTATTATTCTGTGCATGATGTCCTCCACTAGAGAGGGAAGTGGTCTTTCCTATCTTGTTCCCACTGACTTTATAGTCTCTCGGTAATTTAAATTGGTTTCTCTAAAAGCTGCAAACCATAACTTAATTTGTCAAGTAAACATAGACAATACCATTAAATGCCTTTGCTGTTAGATTCTATATACTTTATTTATGATGAGTTATAAATATATAAATATTTCAAAAATAAAGCTATTAAAAACATAAATTAATATTCAGCTTTAACACTTTGAATATTTCTCTTTCATAATCGTTTTTAGCCTTTTTAAGAAGTCTTCCAACGTACACTTCCTGGCTTCATTCACAGGACTGCAGTTCTACAAAAGAAACACGTCATTAGCTTGCATTGGTAAGCAGTTGAGATTTGCTATCATGTTTCTACTTGATCAAGTCTACTCTGGCACTTGCCACCCAAACAGTGATCAAATCCGGGCCTCCAGTCTAACTTGATTGGGAGTCTGACTCTGTCACTAGGACAGAAGGATCTGCCTGTTTTGGGTACATAGTACCTACACTTCTGAAAATGATTACTCTATCACCATTACCTATCTGCGCTCAGGGAGTGCCACAGCCTCTGGAGTCGTGTGTCACAGCAGGGTGCTGGCAGAGGGAGGAACCGGAGGGTTCCGGCTCAGACCTGCCCATTGCCCTACTGGGCCTTCTGCATGGCTGCCTGGGCTGCCGAGGAGGTTCAGACATGTCATCCTCCTGTCCATTAAACAGCAGCACACAACACAGTGGCCCAAAAGGATCCAGACACCAACCACCAGGACGCTGCTTCAGTTTGCATCTCAGCTCTACCATGTATTAACTGCATTGCTTGGGATAAACTACTTGATTTCTGAAAGCTTCAGTTTTTGCTTTTGTAAAGTAGGGACAGTAGTTTGCCTACTCTCCTATTTCACAGGATAATTAAGAGAATGAAAAGAGAGAAGGTGTGTTGGTCAAGTCCCTATTCCATTTTTACCTTATAATAAGGCATTAGGTCCAGGGAGGGGATGAATGTCCTTGTTCTTTTCTAAAGCCAATTCCTCCACTTGATATTAGATAACATCCACTCTTGGCTGCAAGGATTCTGCCCTCTAATTATGTCTCTGCATCTTTTTTTTTTCTTTTTTTTTTTTTTGAGTTGGCATCTCACTCTGTCTCCCAGGCTGGAGTGCAGTGGCACACTCACTGTCACCACAGCCTCTAACTGCTGGGCTCTGGCGATTCTTCCACCTCAGCCTTCCAAGTAGCTGGAACTACAGGCACACGCCACCAAGTAGAGCTAATTTTTTTTTTAACTGTAGAGACGAGGTCTCGTCAAGTTGCCCAGGCTGATCTCGAACCCCTGGGCTCAGGCAATCCTCTCACCTCCCAAAGTGCTGGGATTACAGGCTTGAGCCACCGTGCCTAACCTGTTCCTACTTTTTCTGTATCATCAGTTCTCTCTTCTCCACTGGATCATTCCCACTGGTATATTATACAGGCTGAATACATACCACACCTTATACCTCAGCATTCATCTAACTTGACTCTTTAGTACATTCAACACAGTTGATCACTTCCTCCTTAAAAATGTTTCTTCACTTGCTTTCTTCAATTTTCTCCTACTTCACTGGCTGCTACTTCTTAGTCTCCTTTGCTGGATCCTCCCCTTCCTGACTCCATATATTGGAGTGCATCCAACCTCAGTCCTTGGATCTCTCCCTTTCACTGCCATTCAGACCTTAAATAGCATCTGGCCAGGTGTGGTGGCTCACTCCTGTAATCCCAGCACTTTGGGAGGTTGAGGCGAGAGGATTGTCTGAGCTCAGGGGTTCAAGATGAGTCAAGATGAGGAACTTGGCCTCTATAAGAAGTCAAAAAATTAGCCAGGCATGGTGGTGCAAGCTTGTGGTTCCAGCTACTTAAAGGCTGAGGCAGAAGGATCACCTGAGTCCGTCAGGTTGAGGCTGCCATAGTTGTGACTGTGCCACTGCACTCTAGCGTAGGCAACATAAGACTCTGACTTAAAAAAAAACAAAACAAAAAACTCATCTATCTGAGGAGTCTCCATTTTTTATTGCAAGTTCTGACTTCTCTCCTAAGTTTCAGACTTTTCTAAGCATCTTCTCAACATGTTCACTTGGCTATTCAATGGGTACCTCACATTTACTGCAGATGAAATTGAACTCTTGCTCTTCCACTCAGCCTCCAGCCCTGCTTTGTCCCTAGTCTTCCATATCTCTGTAAATAGTACTGATCATCCCCAAAGGGGATCAGGCAGGACCAAAGAGCCCACCTTTTACTCCTCCATTTCTTTTTTTTTTTTTTTTTTTTTGAGTTGGAGTCTCACTCTGTCGCCCAGACTGGAGTGCAGTGGCCGCTCCCGGCCACTGCAGCCTCAACCTGCTGGGCTCCGGTGATTCTTCCGCCTCAGCCTTCCAAGTAGCTGGAACTACAGGC
>CAUYQG010188571.1:0-32211 GCA_963574415.1 Tarsius wallacei | reverse complement strand
ATCCCCCTACTGGGAATATACCCTGAAGAACTCAAATCACTCTATAAAAAAGATACCTGCACACGTATGTTTATCGCAGCATTGTTCACAATAGCAAGAACCTGGAAGCAACCGTGCTGTCCATCAAAAGAGGACTGGATTAAAAAATGTGGTACATATACACAATGGAATACTACACAGCCATAAAGAAGAACAAAATCATGAATTTTGCAGCAACTTGGATGGAACTAAGTCTATAATACTGAGTGACTTCTCACAGAAACAAAGAACTGAATATCACATGTTCTCACTCATATAGTAGACCTTGATCATCTAACGTATTACCACAAGAAAATGACTGACAGTGGTGGAAAACTATGGGGCGGGGGGAGGGTGATGGGATTAATGGTAGTAAATATCTGTCTGGGGATGGGGAGACACTTCTTATCAACAAGGGTGCCTGAACGAAGCATATTTGTATACCTAACCCTTAACTGTACCCCACAATATCATAATAAAAATATTGAATAATTAAAAAAAAAAGAAAACTAAAAGTCAGGAGAGGAGAGGAAGGGCTCATTCCTTGTTTGTTCTGTCAGTGTCATTCCAGCAATGTTTATTTAAGTCATCAGTACAAGCTGGGTCCAGCTTCTAAGTTTTATTCACATTCTCTGAACTGTCTTTTTGCACCATCCTCCTCCCTGCTTCTCCCTGCTTATATACAAATAGAGAAGGACATCTCCTTCTGGGTTGTGGGTCCTAGATCCACGGGGTACCTCCTCTAGCTCTTGAGATATCTGCATCAAGCTTAGAAGCATTTCTCATCAGAGGCCTGGGACACTGTTTCGAGGGGCCTGCCCTCCATCCTTTCAGGTTCTAACAACTCCAGCCTCCTTCCTATGTTACTCTATGAAACTTGTGTACCTTTCTGACTTTTTTTTGTCTTTCAATATCAGATGAAATACTTTTTCATAATATATTATTTCTGTTACAGTTCCTGGTGTGGTTTGTGTTTTTCTGCCTGTACCCCAATTTCTATACTTTCAAAACAGAAATTTAAAGCCAAAGCCTATATTACCACAGTAAAAATCTAAAATATGTGGCATTTCCTAAATGACTGGACAATGGCTAACAAGGAAAATGATTTCAGAGGTAGAAGCTGTCTATCTGTGCAATGTTTTGGCAAAACTGTGCTTGATTTAACTTGAGAGACAGTGAATCTGCAGAGCTGGCAACACTCAAAAATGTTGGAAAACAAAAACTTAATAATGAATGTTGACTATTATTGGCAATATTTGGCAAGTTGTTATAAAAGAAATATGAGTGGTTTGTATGAGGGCAGATATACAGAGAAATAGAGAAATCACAGACATTTTGGGGGCTTATGATAAAAATGACTGGCTTATTCTAAAGCCCAAGTAGTGGAATTTGACAATAAACAACAACGGCTTGATAAAAATTTTCATTTGACTAAATTCAAGGCAAATGTAAAATGAGTGAGAGCCAAAACTCAGCAACACTTCTCAGCTCAGTAAGGGATTTCTGGAATAAGATCAAGTTAAGGATGTGGTGCTTCTACCATTTTTCAAGATAGTATCAACTTGAGCAAGACATGGGAGAAGAAGTTAAGGGCATCTAAAAGGAACTTTCTCAGGTACATGGACTGTCAGGAAGAAAACAGATCAGAATCCTACTAAGATCTCAGGGAGTTATAGTACTAAAATACCATGATTCCAGAAATATAAGCTTAAATATTTAAAATCTAAAATAACTCTTGGTTTCATAATCATCCTCAAACAAGAAAAAATATCTTAGGACTATCCAACCCGCAATAGACACTTCAAACATGGACAAGGAGAAAAATTGAAAAGGAAGAACTTCTCAGAAGGTGAATGTAGAGGCTAGAGAGAACTACAGACAAAGAAGATATCCCAGGAAGCTAGGTTTGAGCCTCTTTAAGGATCCACCCTGACCTCTAGGTTGGGAAGACATTATAGGTCTGTACAGCAGGATTTTACCTATGAGGGTCATGTGTATCTGATTCTTTCTCTTTCCAAGCATCACTATATTGTGTGACTTCCCTCTTCCTACTCTTCTCCTGTAAATTAGGTGTATGAGGGGGGAACCCTCCAAAAACCAGAATTATCTTTTAGAGGGTGGGCCCCTTGTAGTACAGGCTTTCCCCCCTAGGTAAGTGTTCTAGGAACCAACCCATCAGCATCAGTGTACCAGCTAGCATTGTTATGAGAAGCTCTGTTCATTTGGGGGGGTAAATTTTTCTAAAGCATTTGCCTATTTTATGATGGGTGATTTGTGAGCACACTTGCCCACACCACGCTGAGTGTTCAGCAGTTTTTTTTTTTTTACCAAAAACAACAAGATTCCCATGCCTTACCCTCTGTAATCACCCGATCTTGCCCAAGTGATGTTTTTTTGTTTCCCTGGATGAAAAAAGTCATCAAAGGGAAATGTTGCCAATGTGGAAGAGGTGAAACAAAAAATGGCAGAAGCACTAAAGGCATCAAAATTGATGTGTTAAAAAATTGTTTTAAGCAGTGGAAAAGGCATCTCAATGATGTATTACATCAAACAAAGAGTACTTTCAAGGTGACTGAAGTTTAAACATGTAAGAATAAATACACAATTTTTAACAAATAAATTCTAGATTTTTATGGGTCCTCTCTGGTATGTGGAAGTGGGATGCAAACTGTAGAAAATTTGTTTATGGGTAATGCACCATCACCATCATCATTTGATGAGGACCATGGCTACGCAGAGATCATGGACTTGAGCTGAATCCAGTTACTAAGGAATTTTGAGTTGTCACTCTAAAAGAGTAATGATCCCCTTTCACAGGAGGATGGAACATGACATGAATATTTGGTGACCAGAAAGGTAGATTGAGGCAGGGAATGGGCTAGATGCTCACTAATTCCATCTCCATTTCCTGACCACAAGGACCACAACATTAACCAGCTTTCCTTGCAGTTCAGTTGGTGCCATAGATTAGGTTTTGGCCAATGGAAGGATGTTCATGTATTCAAGACTGATCCATAATGGCCCATGCACAATGTTCTACACAGTCTCTTACTATTCCTTAGTGAACTAAGAGGCCATGTGCTTACGCAGCATCAAATGGCAGAAGTCTGCATTGTTAAATCATCATTTGGCAGTGAATCTCCAAGGACAGCTGGCTAATATTCATTGGGACATAACACATGAAAGAAATATTTTTATTTCCTATGTTAAGAAACTGAGATTTGAGGGTTATACATTATAGCATAAATTACTGAATTTAGTTAAATTGATAATAACTTGATGTCTTTTTCTATTAAAATTATTTGAATGAGAACAAATTGTCATAAAAAATTGGGATTATGAGGTGTCAGAGAAGAAACCTTTCTTTGAGAAATCTGTTTCTTAGGAACCCTTTTTTATTATTTACTAAGTAAGTAGCACTGGGAAAGTTAATTATTTCATCTAGGCCACAGTACATATCTATAAAATGAAGCTATTATTAGGTGACCCAATTATAGGCGGAAAGCCAGGTCAAAAGTTTGCTTATGGTTTTTTAAGATTTTTTTGATGTGTGAGTGTATGAAATAATCCTAACTCTAACAAAAGCATACAAGTAATTTCTTTTACTTAAACAATTTTTGGCTATTGTATGATACCTGACAAAATCCAGCTACATGTAAAAATATTGTATAACACAATGTTTAAGTGGTGTTAACTCACACCTAGCGGTTTTATCAAAAATGATAAATTATAAAAGATTATCTTAGAGAAGAGAAAATGCAGATGATAATTTCAAAAGGAATCCATTCCTAGAGCTTTGAATATTCAATAGTGTAACACACATCTCTCCATGCCTTTAGTCCTCCCCTACATTCTAAGATAATGGAATTAATCAGGATTCCCACTTTTATTTCTACATTTTGTTAACCGAAAGCTTATTCCTTTAGATGGTTTCTCTTGATATCCATTCACTAATGTTTACTCAAGGTAATTATTTCTCTGTATGTGCAGTGGTCTGAATGCTTGTGTTCTCCAAAATTCACATGTTAGACTCCTATTCACCAGGGTAATGATATTGGAGGGGGACTTTGGGAGGTGATTAGGTCATAAGGGTGGGACCTCCATGAATGATGTTAGTGTTTTACAGAATAAGCCCTAGAGGGCTTGTTTGTTCCTTCTGCCTTGTAGGGACAGAGCAAGAAGGTACCAGTTACAAACCAGAAAAGTAGGCCCTCGCCAGATCAATCTGCCAGCACCTTGATCACAGACTTCCCAACCTCCAGAACTGTGAAAAATAAATTTCTCTTGCTTATAAGTTACCAGGTTACGGCATTTTGCTATAGCAGTCCAAACATACTAAGACAATCAAATAGTAGATTTCATCAAATAAAACTAAAGTAAAAAAGAAAATAAATGATTCTTTTCTCGTATTTAATTCTATGTTTAATTCCTAATAAACCAGGCTAATAAAAACACTGTCTTAGGGTACCCACACTTTACCTGTACTATAACCACGTATGTACCTAACCCTAAATTGCATCCCACATTTAAAAAATAACCCCCCCCAAAAAAACGCTGTGCTACAAAATGGTAAAACAATAATTAAAATATATCTAACATTCATTTAAAACTTGGAGACTGAGTGGAATTTTCCTTCTTTAAATCAAAATGAAACATGTTGCAGCTAAATCTAAACAAAGAACTTTTGAACTCCTTTTGCTAATGCATTCACTTTTCCTAATCACTGAAAAATAATGGCTAGCTAAAGGCAAGAATTTAAACTTAAAGCATAAGACAAAACATGAAAAATTTTATTCTTGATTTGGTCTTCAAATTACTTTTACAGTTATTAATTTATTATGAAAATTATTATTTTTAATTCTGTTACTCATTTTTAGAAAACATATAGAAAAATACAGAAGATATGATTTTGATTTTTAAAATTTCAACTTTAGATAACTCTGTACTTCCTTTCCCTTCACTGATTACATGATACAATATAGAATCAAAGAATATGAACTTTAGGCCGGGCTCGGTGGCTCAGCCTGTAATCCCGCACTTTGGGAGGCTGAGGTGAGCGAATTGCCTGAGCCCGCGGGTTCGAGACCTGCCTGGGCAACTTGGCAAGACTGCATCTCTACAATAAATAAAAAAAAAATTAGCCGGACGTGATAGTGCGCGCCTGTAGTTCCAGCTACTTGGAAGGCTGAGGCGGAAGGATCGCCGAAGCCCAGCAGGCTGAGGCTGCGGTGGCTGGGTGCATGCCACTGCCCTCCAGCCTGGGTGACAGAGTGAGACTCCAACTCAAAAAAAAAAAAAAAATGAACTTTAACTTAAATATTTCCTTAAAGTTACTAGTATAAGAAAAGGACAATGATCAAAGTAACAGAAAGAAAAATAGTTGTTTAGTTTGAATTAAATTTTAATATTTTATGACATTAACGTCTATTATTTAAACTAAGTCTCTAAGAATAGTATAATACAAATGCAAATACTATTGTAAACAAGAATAACATTTACTTAGAAGGCCACATAAATGTTCTCCCCATTTTCTTAGCATTCTATTTACATACAAGCCATTTTGAGGTAAAATAACTTTCCACTCACCAGTGTAGAGGAGGTTTGTGAAGTGTCAGCCAAATCCCCTGAGATCTCAGGTGTTCGCGTGTTGTTTGGAATTCTGTGAGGGTTACGGGCTATCGCTTCACACCAGCCCAGCATTTTCTCCTTCCTCTTATCCCCTTTCAATTTCTGAAATTCTGAAAATAATTTACATTCCCTGAAACAGGTCATGTATTTTAGTTGTGCTTTGGAAAATAAGCATACTTAAAATTAAATCAACAATAGAATAAAATACCAATGGAGGTTTTTTGTTTTTTTTTTTTTTTTAAGCCAGAGGTTATGGGGAGGAAAAGAAAAATATACTGATAATTAACAATATCCTAGAGACACAGGACAATGGAAAAAGCATTCATCTTTTCAATGGGCCTAACATATTTTGTGTCTCTCTTTGTGACATTTGCAGACAATGGGAATTCCTTGTGCCAGGTTCTAAGTATGATTTTCAGGGATCGTTTTGCAACAAGAAGGTCTTACCTTGAGAATTAAGAACAGACCCAGTACCTGCTAATATCTACATATTTCAATGACATCTACAATTCGGCATAGCTTTTCAGCTGAATGTCCTACAGAAGCAGAATAAACTGAATACAGGCCAGTGACAGAGATTATGCCTTCTGGCAATGCCATGATTATCTCTCTCATAAAGCTCTGCCAACTAAAAAAAGGAAACATTTTATTGCAAGTATAGTAAATTTAGTATATGACATATATCACCAGTACAATCTATCCAAAAATAACAGTTTAAAAATTCTCCTTATTTTGTCATGAGTAGAAATATTCCACAACTCTTTCTAGCTTTCTAGAACTTTCTATCTGGGAAAATGTTTTGTTTCTGAAAAAGTCATATCAGTAATGACTTTTAACATAATGGAGAAACATTGTTTCCCTTGTAAAGTTTTACAGCCTACTTTTCCACTCCACCGCCCTCTGTAATTAGAAATAGTTTATTGCAAGTCTTTAGTTAAATGCATTACACTGTCAATTAAATATCAAAAATAATGTGGAGTAATTATTTTTCACAGCATTCAAAGCAATTAGCAATCTGGTGGTTTATAACATTTCAGGGATTCAAAATTGCACATTTCATAGCACTAAGAAAAGTAACATAAAGAGCATTTGCACTAACAGATGAATGAGTTATTACTCTAAATGATAAAATACTCAAGTTAAATGCATCTGAACAATGTAAATAAGGAGCTCATAAAAAGATATTTTATAAAAAATAAGACTAAGATATCCAATGGAATGGATTGGCAATATACTATGAGTGAGTCATTCAACTGGGGTACAGAGAATCCATGGCAGAGCTTGAAAACAATTGTTTGAATGAGCAGCAGATTATTAGTGCTTGTCTTTTTGAACACATTGCTATAGATTTTATAGAAAACTCTTATCTATTTAATATGAAATCTGCATATTCAAGTAATTTGCACTCCCCAGAAAGTAAATATTTCCACATTCCCAGTATACACTATCTTGGTTACTCATCATCTTTTAATTGCATTTCTTGAAGTATGCTAGGAGTGAATGAAAATGAATATCTTTATTCAAAGGCAAGGAGTGAAGTGATACATAATGACCAAAATGGTTTAATCAAGTATAAACAAATGTTCTAAGTTATTAACCATTTTTCCAATTTTAACTTTATAAGTAAATATCACTTCAATACTTATAATAAAATGTGAATTCATGTATGAATAAAAAGCATCATAGTGTAACCCTCAGTATTATGATGCCATCAGTGTCCATTCTGAAATGTTTTTGTGAAGTAGCCAAGAACTTATTTCCCATTCAGATTCTTTTTGATGTTGTAGTGGTGGTAGCTGTGTCACTCCTTATTCATGCAGCATTAATTTATAAATATTTGTGGAGACCCTACTATACTGTAGGTACTGAAATAAACATGAAAGAGCTATACATTGAGGATAACTTTCATTTATGACATGTGTTGGGCTCAGCACAATAATCAGCTCCGAGAGGACAGCCTGTTCCTCCTAATCTTAGATGTCTTCCCTGAAGCTGGCTTCTGCAAATTATCTTTTTAAACTGCTTTGCTGAACTGCTGTCAACAAGTCATCATGACAAAAGCTATTAAAATTTTGGCTATACCTGCTGAAGTATTAGTAAAATGTCAACTGCATTCTAGTTTTCTATTGCATGTAACAGTCATTAACTTAATTTCAGAATAATTAGCTAGGCTAAATAATCAAAAAGTTAAAATGCATACTTTTATATAGATGATGTGTTAATAATAAATCACTGAATATTAATCATGGACACTGTACTGACTTATGAGAAGTAGAAAAGACACATGACACATGGTTATGGACTGTAAAGTTTATAATCTAATTTGAACATATCCACAGGAATATTTATAAAGAAAGTTAAGATTATGAAATGAAAGCTTCACTTCTGCTGTTTATTGTATTAATGCAGAACATATGAGAACATTAAAAAGGTCTGTGATGGTTGCACTACTACATCTAGACATCCATATCATATTGTAAGAGAGACTTTTGTTTAATGACTTGCTCTGTATCATGTCTTTGTTGGCTACCTTAGAATCAAAGCATCATCCTCTGAAGAAGTCAATGTTAAGTGACCTGAAAAGAAGCAACATGTGTGCAGGGAAGGGAGAGATGGAAGCTATAAAAGGAGAATCTATTGCCTCACTTCTTACATCCCTGTGGGTGAGGAACTGTTATCACTGCCCAATGGCAATATCTTATTTTCTGTTATCACAAACCACTTAGATTTTGCATCACAATTCAAAGAATTTTTCTTTTTTTGCATCATTGATGCTAAAGTATGGCTCCCAAGAAATAGTTTAGGTGAGCTGAAAGAACTAGAAGGTTAAAATGTTGATTACAGAGCAGTCTTCTTCCTCCCTAGGACTGGAATACTCATCATGTTCTTAGGTATAAGAATGTACTGTCAGCCAGAAGGGTGGGCAAATTATGAGCGCTTATAATTAACCCTAAAGCACTTTAAACTGTAAGTATCATTAGTAATATATCAAAATGGGAAAGTGGTCATTAAGCATTCATGTTAATTGCTATCTAACCACTGAACCAAGCTAATATAAGATGCGGCAATGAGTAACTTATATAATGATCACAGGAAATTGAGATTTAACTAAGCCTAATTTTTAATATGCTACTTCAAGCAGATATTTAATTTAATAAATAGGAGCATAGTGCATTCTCTGTGAACTAAAATGACAACAAATTAAGATTAGGGAAAAAATGCAAGGTAATTAGGTGTATCTTAGGAGAGAATAATCTACTCTTAATTCAGGAAATGTTTACTGAGCATTTACTTTGTGCCAGACATTGTGCTCCTGTACAGAGAGGGAAGACAACCAGAGCTTAGAGTTAAAAAGGGAAACAGAAAAGTACAGAATTTTATAGGATTGTGTGACAAGAGCAATGATTTCAGTATACTGAGCACTGTGAAAACTTTGAGAAAAGACATTTAGCTTGGCATTACACGCAGGAGAAGGTTGATTTTGGAAGGCTTTCCAAAGAAAGTAAAAGTAAAAGCAATTCACATGAAATTGTTGCTGTTCCAAAGTTTTCTGCCACTACAAGCTGTGTTGCACAACAGCAGGGGGCATCATCTACATTAAAATCCATATAAATGGTGCTTATGTTAAGCACCATGTGCATGGTATGTCTGGAGTTGTATGACCTGGAAGTCCTAACAGGCTAATTTCTACAAGTGAAATTTATTATACTGACTTTATTTTACCCCAGGTTTTGACTTTAAGGTTAAATTGCATTAGACCTGGGGTAAAATAAGGTGAGCATAAAAATGTGTTTGCCACAGGAAAATGCAGTTGCCTACCTCTACTTATTTCTCAATCTCCTCAACCATTTCCTTTGTCCAATTTGCCATTCCATAGAATATCCAGTAATGTATGGTACGGCTGAGCTAAATGTTCCCTCTCTTCACCACACACATATAATTGAGAAGGTATTCCCCATGCTCAAATCTGAGACTTCAGAATGACCCTGGACTAAGAATTTAAAGAAATTTTTCAATTAAAAATTGCAGAGATTTGACTACGTATTTGTTTAGTTAATGTGTCATTAAGATATATACAGATGGAGTATTACACCGCCATAAAGAAGGACAAAACTATGGACATCACAGCAACTTGGATGGATTTAGAATCTATGATACTCAGTGACCTACCACAGAAACAAAGAGCTGGGTACCACATGTTCTCATTCATAAGTGGACCCTGAATATTAATCATATTACTATAAGAAAGGGACTGGGCCAAGTGCGGTGGCTCAAGCCTGTAATACCAGCACTTTGGGAGGTTGAGGTGAGAGGATTGCCTTAGCCCAGGGGTTTGAAACCAGCCTAGGAAACATGGTGAGACCTTGTCTCTACAATAAATAAATAAATTAGCCAGGCATGATAGTGCGCACCTGTGGTTCCAGCTACTTGGAAAGCTGAGGTGGAAGGATCGCCTGAGTCCAGCAGGTTGAGGCTGTGGTGGCCGTGAGCATGCCACTTCATTCCAGCCTGGGCATGCTCACGGTTAGAGTGAGATACCAATTCAAAAAAAAAAAAGGAAGGGATTGGCAGTAGTGGGACACTGCAGGGGAGCAGGGACACATAACATTAATAACATCAGTAAGGGTACCTGATCTCAAACCAGGCAAAGTGGGGACCAAAGGGAGGCCCAAACTTTACCTATACAATGATCATGTATCTACCTAATCCTGAATTGTACAACACAAAATAAATAAAAAGAATTAAATTAAATTAAATTTAGAAAAGAAACATAAGTCTCATTTATCAATGCAAAGAGATTTTTGGCAGACTCCTTTGAGTTTTCCAGTATAGGATCATATCATCCTCAAATAGGGATTGCTCAAGTTCTTCTTTCCCTATTTGGATACTCCTGATTACCTTCTCTTGCCTGATTGTTCTAGCAAGGACTTTTAACAATATGTTGAACAGGAGGGGTGAGAATGGGCAGCCTTGATTTGTTCCTGTTTTCAGGGGGAATGCTTCTAACTTCTGTCCATTGAGCGATATGCTGGCTGTAGGTTTATCACAGATGGCTCTTTCTGTTTTGAGGAATGCTCCTTCTATGCCTAGGTGTTCAAGGGTTTTTATCAAGAAGAGGTGCTAAATTTTGTTGAAAGCTTTTTGTCCGTGTCTAGTAATATAATTATTTACAAGCAGCCAATACATACATTTAAAAAATGCACAGCCTCACTAATCATCAGATAAATGCAAACCAAAACCACTCTGAGACATCACCTAACTCCAGTGAGGATGGCCATCATCAATAAATCAAAAAACAGCAGATGCTGGGGCAATTGTAGAAAAATGGGGATGCTTCTACACTTTGGTGGGAATGCAAACTAGTTCAACCTCTATGGAAAACTGTTGTGACAACTTCTAAAGGAACTAAAAATTGACCTTCCATATGATCCAGCAATGTCCCTCTTTGGAATATAACAGAGGAACACAAATCGTACTATAAAAAAGATACCTGCACACACATTGCCAAACTATTCACAAGAGCAAAAACATGGAACCAACCCTTAGGCTTATCAAAAGTAGACTGAATGAGGAAAATGTAGTACATATACATGATGGAATATTATGCAGCCATAAAGAAGGACAAAATCATGGACAGCAAATTGGATGGAATTGGAGACAATCATTCTTAGCTATCTATCACAGAAACAAAGAACTGAATACCACATGTTCTCACTAATAAGTGGGACCTGTACATTAATGACAAAAGCACAAGGGAGAGATCAGCAGTTGGGGAACATTGTCAGGGGAGGGAGAAAAGGGGGGGCATATAACAACACGAAGGGTACCTGATCCTAAATCAGGAGAAGTGAAGACCAATTGGAGGCCCAAGTGTCACCGGTATATATATGACTTGTACCCCACATCTTTATAACAAAATAAAGTTTAAAAAAAAGAATAGAAAAGAAACATAAGTCTTAACTACTGAACACCTCCCAAACCGAGAATAATAATAAAGTTCAATTTCCATTATAAAATAAACAACTTGCAAATAAAAGGATGGCACAGATAGGAATAGACTTTCCTTCCTTGTTAGAATTAAAATTTGTTTCTTAGAAGTGTGCATGTGGTCTAATAATTACTCCCTAAATACTCAGTAAACTGCCTACAACTCAAACCAACTCACAGCCATGGATTGTTCTTGAAGACTTGGAATGCTCAAGACAACCAAGGACTTCTAGCTGGAGATAAATTCTGCAAGTCTTTAGACCAGATAACAGTATTTGTTAAATTTGTTCCATGTAATGGAGATGTGCCCTGGGGGCCTTCCTGATTTTTATGAGTAAAACGTTGGGTTTCTCAAATGAAGGGAGAGGTTCACATTTGTGTTCTAGGATATGAAATAGTAACTGACGTTGAACCCAAAAAAGCAATGGTTGATAATATAGTAAATGAGAAGATAAAGAAGAGTTCTTCTTTTTTGAACAACCATAGCATGACTCAAACTGAAGGTATAAATTCTTTGGGTCTTTTTAGCTGGAAATATCTGAAAGAAGTATTTAATACATAGTCTTATTTTAAAAAAATTATTTCTCTACCTTGTAACTCCTTTAAAAAGGCACCAGCCTTTTTTGTGAAGTGGGATGAGCTATCCTTGCCTTGTAAGGTGGCATGGTGGTGAATGAAGAAATGGCACAACAAAAGAAAGTAGGACAGTCATTCCCTTCCTTAGCAAGGCACGACAGAGAGAGATGCTTTTTTTTTTTTAATAAAAGAAACAATTTTTTTCGAGTGAGTGGGACTACAGGCACACACCACCACATCTGGATAACTTTTCTTTTTTTATATATATATAGATGAGGACTCGCTTTTTGCCCAGGCTGGTTTCGAATTCCTGGTCTCAAGCAATCCTCCTGCATTGGCCTCCCAAAGTTGGAATTACAGGCATGAGCCACTGCACCCAGCCAAGAGGGAAACTCTTTGAAAAAACAGTTTTGAATATGAGCCATAGCTCTAGAGACCCTCAGGAACAGGAAGGAGTGGCTTCCAGGCAGACAATTTTGGAAAAACTAACAATAGTGAGTCCTCCAACCTTAATACACTGAGGAAAGTGAACCAACAGAGGGAGAGGGAGTTATATACATAAACACCCCCATACCGGAAGATGGGTGAGTCAGTGTTCTTTAGTGATGACTAAAAAGCTTCCTTATGAGGTGGTGTTAACTCAACACTCAGCACGTATCTTGAGCCAACCTTTTAGATATAACAAATGAAGTATAGGGATTTCCAGTTTTAGCTCTAGAAAGTAAAGAATTTAGAAGTCATCCCTCCTTTCTCACATGAAGATAAAGGTGAACAACTGAAAATCAATGGTTTTTCTCGGACCCATTAGAGAAGGGAAATTGCAGAACAAATCACTATCCCAAAAGGTGGAGAGATAGAAATGCAGATAATCATGTTGGATTTTATGATACATGGAGAGAAGCTGCTGGGCCATAAAGTGGGGGTAACATGGCCACAATAACTGACGTAAGATTGTAGGCTCAGTGGGGATCAGCTTGAGCTGAGAACTTCTAGGAAGCTACATTTTAGTGAGGACTCTCCACACTGTCCTGGGTTGTACTGCCAGGCAACTTACCTATACCTCACGAGAAGAGCAGAGAAAGATCCCATGATGGTACCAGCAGTGGGAAGGAGAGAGTAACCACTGTGAAATGCCCCCAGAGCACTCCTATAACAAAGACTTATTCTTCAAGGGAAGACATCTTAGCAGAGTTTTATTAACACACCTGGACAAAGGACATTTCTCCCACTCCAGGTTTTTCTGACTTGTCTGCCTTGCCTAAGGTAGGGAGGGAAGCTAAGAAACACTTGTGAAAGCCAAAGCCCGGGGACACAGGCTAACTAGAAAACTTATATTTAATCATAAAAGTATAGAATATTTCCCCTTTACTATACCTTATCATCATACCAACAAGGCTTCAGGATAGCAGCAATAAATTATAGCCAAAACTACAGAACGCATACTCTCTTTGAGGAGTAGTAGTTAGGGAGCCCACAGTCAGCAGGACAAACAAAAGGGCGCTGCAAGAATTTTATGCCAACATGAAACTGAATACAGCTCAA
Organism: Tarsius wallacei; assembly: GCA_963574415.1. Classification (NCBI taxonomy): domain Eukaryota; kingdom Metazoa; phylum Chordata; class Mammalia; order Primates; family Tarsiidae; genus Tarsius; species Tarsius wallacei. The sequence goes on along the minus strand of CAUYQG010188571.1, from coordinate 18,459 downwards.
TTTCTAGCCACAGTAACAAAAACTCACATTAACTGTGTATTTACCTCAGTTTCTATTGTCTGATGCATCACGTTTGGCTTTCAACAACAACAAAATTACAAAGCATGCTAAAAACTGAAAAAAACAAAAACAAAAACACAGTCTTACTATAAGGTGAGAGTTATCAAGAAAGTGTGGTATTGGAAAGAGGATAAATAAAACAATGAAACATAATAGAAAGCCCCAAAATAGGCTCATAAATATAGTCAATTAACCTTTGACAAAGGACCAAAAGCAATTCAAGAGAAAGAATAGTCTTTTCAATAAATGGTTCTGGAACAACTGGAAATACACATGCAAAAAAATGCATCTAGATACAGACCTTATACATTTCACAAATATTAAGTCAAAATGAATTATAGACCTAAATATAAATTGTGAAGCTACAAAACTTCTACAAGAAATCAGAGAAGAAAATGCAAGTGAACTTGGGTTTAGCAATGAGGTATTAGATTCTCCACTAAAATAATAACACATGAAAGAAATATTGATATGTTGGAATTTATTAAAATTATAAACTTCTGCTCTAGATAAAAGCTCTTAATATAATGAAAAGACAAGCCACAGACTGACAGACTGAGAGAAATGTATATCTGATATGCATATTTGCAAAATGCAAATCAGATAAAAAATTTGTATTCAAAATAAACAAAGAACTATTAAAACTCAACAATAAGAAAATAAACTACTCAATAAAAGTGGGCAAATGATCTGAGCAGATATCTCAACTAAGTGTGTGAAAAGATGCTCAATACCATATGTCATTAAGGAATTGCAAATCAAAATGACAATGAGATACCACTGTGTACCTATTAGAATGACTAAAATCCAACAAACTAACAATACCAAAAGCTGCCAAACAGGAATTCTTATCTATTGCTCCTGGGAATAAAAATGGTACAGTACCTTTAGAAGACAATTGGGTAGTTTTGTATGGAGGTAAACCTAGTCTTATCAAACAATCCAGCAATTGCACTTATAGCTAATCTCAATTGGTTTTAAAATTTGTTTCACAAAAATGTTCACACAAATGTTTGTGACAGCTTTATTCATAATCACCAAAAACTGGAAGCAATAAATATGTCCTTCAATAGATGAATAGATAAACAAATTGTGGTTCCTTCATACAATGGCATATTCTGTAATAAAAAGAAATGAGCTATCAAGCCACAACAGGTATGAATGAATATTAAATGCATTTTGCTATATTAAAGAAGCCAGCTGAAAAAGGCCACTTTCTGTGTGAGTCTAATTGTATGACCTTCTGGAAAGCCAATACTACAGCAATAGCAAAATGATCAAGGTAGGGCAGTGAAACTATTCTGTGTGACACTTTAATGGGAGACACATGCATGAAACTATGCATTTGTGAAAATCTATGGGACCTCACAGCACAAAGTAGAAACCTTAGGCCAGGCTCAGTGGCTCAGCCTGTAGTCCCAGCACTTCAGGAGGCTGAGGTGAGTGGATTGCCTCAGCCCATGGGTTTGAGACCCACCTGGGCAACTTGGCGAGACCTCATCTCTACAACAAATCAAATTAGCTGGGCATGGTAGCGCGCACCTGTAGTTCCAGCTACTTGGAAGGCTGAGGCGGAAGGATTGCAGGAGCCCAGCAGGTTAAGGCTGCAGTGGTCAGGAGTGGCCACTGCACTCCAGTCTGGGTGTCAGAGTGAGACTCCAACTCAAAAAAAAAAAAAAGAAAGAAAACTTTAATGTATGAAAATTAAAACACATCATTTAAGAGGCTAGGGATCCCAGGATGGAATGCAGACTGTGAAAATTGCCATCTACATATATTACAAATGTATGGAACAAGCTCACTGAAGAGAGAGAGAGAAAGTGTGCTGACCTAAGCTAAACATCTTTAGAAATGAATGAAGTCTGAAAAGTTAGAGGCAAATGATGCTGTTCATAAGCACTGTTCTCTAGTTCATAAAAATGTTACCTATGGAGGCATGGGTTAACAATTCTGATATCACTAAATATATACTGGAATTGAACAAATATATACATGGTTGTAGATAGTAATGGCCAAGTCTTTCAATGTTGGAGTAGGAGGTAACAGATAAACAAGTGGAGAGGCATATATTATGTGCTAATGGACAGACATCAATATGAACTCATGTTTAATCTAACATAGATACATGTGATTACATGTAGAAATGTTTTTAGTATGTACACATGGGTGAGTATACATACATATATCTCCCTGCTTTGTCAGTTGACAAAGCCTAGAGTAAGGATACCCTAGTAGTAAGGAATATACCTTGCATCCAGATCTAGGTTCCTAATACTATTTTTCTATTAAAAGGAATCAAGGATGACGGGGCAGGAGAAACATAAGAAGAACCTGGAGAAACAAAGTAAGGAAAAGCTAAAAAAACAAGACAAAGGACAAACCAAACACAATTTCTTTGTGGAAAAAAAAAACAACCCTCAGGAACCAAACATAATAACTCCCAATGGCAAAGTTGGTACAATTTGAGCAAGAAAATAGTGTCAGATTATAATCCAAATTATAAGATAAATATTCATGAGTCTATACCAATAAGATGAATGACTGAATAAAGAAATAAATGGAAGAGAATAGATAGTCTTTTGTGCAGTACACATTTTTCTATTCAAAAGTGAAAGGGAACATAACTTCCATGCTTCTGCAAATTATACACAGCAACATTTTTCCAAAGAATACGACGTGGAAAGATGGAAAAGAAAAGTCACTTTACAGTGGCAAAACCTGACGAACCCAAATTAGCCAGGCAATCAAAATGATAGGCCTTATTGACATACGTGTGATGAAAACAGTACTTTACCTCTGGGGTTTCTCTCTAAAAACCCCATAACTCCAGTTTACTCATGAGAAAAAAGATAATAAAAATCTCAATTGAGATACATTCTATAAAAAAATCTAACCAACAATCCTCAAAATTGTCAAGGTCATCCAAAACAAGGGAAATTTAAGAAAGTGTCAAGGCCAAGCAGAGCCTAAGGAGACATAAAGACTGAATGTAACATATCCTGGATGAAATGCTGAAAAAAGAATATTAGGTAAAAGTGAAGAAAATATAAATAAAGTATGGACTTAATTAATAATAATGTATCAGTATTGGTTCTTTAATTGTAACAAACGTACCATACTAATTTAAGTTGTTAATAACAGGGAAACTGGGTATAGGGTATATGGGACCTCCTTGTCTAGTTTGAAGTTTTTCTGCAAAGCTACATCTACTCTAAAATTATATATATAATTTCATATAATTTAAATATACATTTATTATCTACATAATATAGTATATATAAATTTTACATATAGTTTTTAAAAACTGAAATGTGAATTGTAATTTTCAGATTTGTGAAAGCCTAATCTTAAATTAATGTTTTTCTAAGCAATAACCAGTAGGAAAGCGTACATATCTAAAGGCTAATTTAATAACTTGAGCAAATTGTTCTAAATTATATGGTTTAGGCATTTATTATAGAGCAAGGTTGTAGATAAAGTTAGAAATTTTGAGTGAAGTTATTTTTTATCTTCATGAGAGAAATAAATAACTAACTACAGCAGATTGGAAGAAGAGACTATATTACTGAGCTAGGACTCAAAGTGACCAAATTAATCTTATTAAACTTGAAATAATTACCTCTGAACTTAGTAAGTCAGCTTCCAACTCTATCTCTCTTAGAAATGAGGGAATTTGATGAGAGGATTACATTCATAGAATTTAATGCAATGCCTTTGAAGATACATTTGGCTATGTGCACAAGACATACATACTTTCTCAAGATTCTACTTATCACATACATGAACTAAGTTTATAAGAAGGATTTAAGAAATAAAATGGGTTTCCTTGTAGTTCTTTATCAACAAACTTAAGGGTGTTCAAATAAAATATGGGTTTGCAACTTTTTACAACGTGAAATGGCTTTTTATTGTAACAAGTTTGGCAAAAGTTTGACTTATAATAAGTGTATTTTTGATATAGATTTATGGACAAAATGCATTGCCATGATTTAAGCTCTGATTGTAATAATTTTATAATCCATCCAGGAATTTATGTCTTACATCTTAAAAGTCAATGGAGTGGCTAGATGTTTAGCATACACATTTCTAATGTATAGTCTTTTTAGCTACATGGAGTCCCCCCCAAAAAATGGCTTCCAGGAACTTCAGTTTCCTTTCTATCTCTTGAGTTCTTTGAGTCAGTTTCAGGATGATTGCATTGCTCATGATTCATAAGTAATTTATGAAAGGCCTAAGCATTTATAATAGATAGGTGTGACTGAACATTTAATAGCAAATATTTTATACACCCTTTATTGTTCCACTTAAAACCACAACAGCTAGTTTATTTAATTATTTAATATAAATATGAATGCTACACATGAAAAAATTATATGAGAATTTAAATACACACTTGCCTGAATTTCTAGGTTTATTTTGGAAAACTTTATTATTTATATGAATAGTATTTTTCTAATAAGTTTTGCAAAACCCAAAAGGTTCAAAAATGTCATGTTTTATTTTCTCTGTTCTGCATATGTTAAGGTGCTATGGATCTCTGCTTCTTACCTTTTCCACATTAACAGCTGAAATTTCTACTAAATATCTTATTATCAAAGAGATATTTTTATCTTTTGACACTGTAACTATTCCAAAAGAGTTATATATTTTCCTCTTTCCTTTGACCTCTAGCGAATTCAGAAATCAATTACCAATGTAATTATTGTTTTCTAACGTTCCTGGTATATATTCTTACACACTTAGTGTAACCATGAGCATCTGTTAGTGTCTGAACAGCATCAACCGCTGGTATTCATCATTTTTGGCCTATTTTTAACGTAACACTCCAAATAAATCTTTGTAGTTCCCTCACACTTCTGTTGGAAATTTTAAATGCTGTATTCAGATAAATATATTTCTAAGATGCAATATATCTTTCTGCTCTTATATATCAAGAATCAGTAAATTCTTAGTGCTTATTTATAATAAATCACCATTGTTTCTCCCCATCTAGTTTCCAACTATGACACTTGAAAGAAGACAGTTCTAATGTTTTATCAGTCTTGCCATCTGATTTCTTTAAGTTGTCAGATAACTACTAATAGTCATGATAGGCATACATTTCTCAAATTTTTCTTAACAGTAAATGTGAAGGCCTACTTATGGATTTCCTTCTATATATGAATTTAATAGAACACACAACCAGAACCATAATGTAGTAGAGTTTACTTATTTTCAATATTAAAATGATTGTTTATGACCTAATTTCAATTGTAGAAATATGCAAATATGACACTGCATATACTCAGTCTCTTCCCATTATAGGAACTTTACCTGAATAATGATTCAGATAGTGACAACCAAGACTTTTTTTTCCTGTGATTGATTCAAATAGTGACGACCAAGGCTTATTTGTCACATACTACTCTTTGCTATTCCCCAAAATTCCTTCATCCAAATTCAAATTTCAAAAATACTAGCAGACACTGCTTAGTATCTAGGGACAAAATATCACAATTCAATGTTTATACACATCCAAAATTCAAAAGTGATAAAAGGTATCTCAACTTTCTCTAACTTCCTCTTTCCTCCCCGAGAAGCAGATCATTCTGGTAAGGCTCCTTGTCATCTCCTCTTCTGTACTCATTTCCCTGTGATTTCTCTTGTCTGCTCTCATTTGCTTGTCATGCTGTCTATGCTAACCCACTTCATCAATAATTTTGTGATACTTTGCCTGGTTGCTTGCCTGCCTCCCTGTCTATGTGAACCTGGGAGTAAATTAATGCCATCCTAAGAGTTCCTTTTGCACTGGATTGTTGCTAGTGTTCATTGTCTGCCTCCTACCTGCATTCAGAGTACTCTGAGAAAAGGTGGGGGAGGGGGTGTTTTCAAACAGGGTCTCTTACCTCCCCAGGACCAAGACCAAGACCAGATCATAGCACTCAACAGTGCTCAACATTAAAGTATCAAATTAGAAATTAAAAAATGAAGAATATCAAAATAAATAAAATATGTTCCACATATTAATGACAAACAAAAACTTATGACCTATTGAGAGTACTTGTTTAACACTGCCTACATGAAAAATGTGTAATAATGCTATAAAAAGTATATTAAAGTGGAAAGCATACAGAGAAAAGGTCATGAAAAGGATATGACAAAAACCACAAAGACATTATGAAAAACAATTAAGTGGTTGACACTAAAAGAGAAAAATAAAACATAATGTGAATGTATTAAAAAAAATTAGGAGCTTTTAAAGAATTCTAACCTTACTAATTTCACCACAAATGAGAATATATATGAGTACACACACACACACACACACACACACAAGTGTGTACTTTGGAGCTGATTCCATGAGGGCTAAATTTGGATATGTGAATAGTAACTTTTAAAACAGCATCTGTGAAGATCCATCTGAAGATAAGCTTGACATTTAAAATGTATTCTGTTTCATTGTGGAGAAAAAAGTTGAACTGGTGATAAAAGAAGAAAACTTTGTCTTTTGACACAATAAAGTAAAAAGAGATTTTGCTGGACTCCACATTGTTCCGAGGATTGCCCGTGTGGTGAGTAAGGATTGCCTGTGTAAACCTCAAGGATGATTATTTCTAGAATAAATTAATGAAACCATGTGAAATAGGCAGGAAGCTATAACATGGCACATGTTCTGCCATTTTCCTGATGGCACTATTTTCAGTAACATTTAATAGGCCATTTGCAATATGCTAAACAGCTTCTTAAAGTTTAATTCATAATGCACAAAGAGAAATGTCTGAAACCTTAAACAATAGTCTAGAATGAGTAAGGTTACACTAGCCAAAGAAAAAAGATTTCTAGAGAAGCAGAAGAAAACCAGAAATGAACGGTATAATTCAGAGATTGCATGAGTGAGTTCAGTAGTATTTATGTATCATGCTGAATTTTTCCAAGCATAATCTAATTCTTCGATAACTTGGAGATTTATACAAGTTTGACTAGGGCATCTGAGAAGCCAGGAATAAACAGGTTATACTTTAGGAAACTTTTTATAAAGATGTTCCATGACCTTTGGCAATGGTAAATCCCAATAATAAGAGCAACCCAATAGATTTGCTCAGATGATGAGCAGACTCAATTTTGCACATCCAGTAAGTTGCAGAAATAAAGCCCTGACCTGAGAGACTCCAATCCCAAAACATGTGTAAAACCATCTCAAGGCCACTAATGTCTTGATTTCTTTGACCCCCAAATTCACCATCAAATAAAACCATAAATTCCATTTTATATGTTGCTACTATTAAAAATTCCTTCCAAACAGTGTCTGTCAGACAACCCAAAGGAGATCAAAAAATGCTGAAGAGAGCCTTTTCAAACAGTTTACCTATCAAAGAGCATTATAAAAGCCTACTTTTAAAGATAAGGAACACTAAGGATGTTAAATAATATTAGACCAATGGCTATTCCTTATTATATGATATTATATAGCTATATTTATTAATCACCTTAAGATTTAAGCTAAGTTTATATAATACCATGTCCACATTTCATACTGTTACAAACTAAGACTCTTGTCATTAATATATTGTTCATGACCCTGTGTACTCAAGCTGAAACCTTAGTCAAAATGTAACAGATTGATGGAAATAATATTGGAGATGGGCACCTTCCAAAATAATGAATTCCCCCAAGACTGCCTTTGAATAAAAGAGAAAGATAAAGCCAAATAAATGGGCACGCTTAAATATTGGGTTTCTTCTGGGAATTTGGGACTCGATTTAGTTACAGAGTCAAAGGTCTAATATATAATACTTCATACCATTTAACAGTTAATTTTCTGCCTAAATAGGATTTCTATGTTGTTTAAATACAATAATGTAAGGGAAAAAATAATGACTCATATTGGAATTATTTTTCAAGTCTTTATATTAATTTTTTAAGAATGTATGTATTATACTCCAAGCATCTAGTTGTTCCAAATGACTATTGTCATTAGGATGTGTCTGAAACATTTCCCATTTGAAAAGTTTTATCATTCAAACTGATTTCATTTTTTCATTACTCTTGCCTTTGTCCAAATGCATTTAGGGTATGAAAAAAATTGAGCAGAGATTTGGCATTTCTGCCAGGTACACAAATACCTGGTTTTGTTTTGTTTGATTTGGTTTGTCAGCATACTATAAATTGTGTTTTACACATTGCAGAAAAGATACATTATTTAATATTAATTAACTTATATGACAAAGAATCTGAAATGTACATTTTTTTCCTGATTGCTGTCACATTTATTTGACATGATAGGGAAGCAAAATGAGATGACTTAAGAGAAACTGTCAATCTAGAGACATTGCCTTTTCTGTTGTAGCTCAGAGAAAGATTAGAATGGTTTTAAAAGAATGAATTCTGTCATTCATGGCAACATGGATGAGCTTGAGGACATTATGTTAAGTGAAATAAGCCAGTGACAGAAAGACAAATACCACATGTTCTCATTCATATGTGGAGACTAAAAAATTTGATTTCATAGAACTAGAGAGTAGTATCGTGGTCACTAGGGGCTAGGAAGGGTGGGAGAAGCCTTCCAGAGGTTAATTAATGTCTAAAAAATTATAGTTAGATAGAAAAATATTTTAGTGTTACATAGTACCATAGGTTGATAATGATTAACAACAATGTATCATATGTTTTCAAATAGCTAGAAGAGAAGATTTTGAATATTCCCAACACAAAAAAGATAATTGTTTGAGGTGATGGGTATGCTAATTACCATGATTTGATCATTACTCGTTGTATACAGGTTTCAAAATATCACTTTGTACCTTACTAATACATACAATCATTATGTGTCAATTAAAAATAACAATAAAAGCAAAAAATAAGATTAAGAAGGATGGAAACCAAATAAAACAAAAAGTGAAACATAAATTGTGGGCTTTCCTTTTGTATTACCACATAATTCTCCTTCACAATGGTATTTGAAGAGTTGCTACAAAAGAGCATCGCTTTGTACACGCTCTGGCACAGTCAGGGTGTTTAATGAAAGGTCTAATTGGGAGAAAAAACAATGGTCTCAGTAGAGTATAATAGGGGGATTAGCATTTAGCTTGTCTTATTCCTGATACCATCTATCCCAATATCAACACTACTTATTAAGTACCCTGTCAGTCACAGTGCTGCATGGGTCTTGCTCAGAGTACCTTCCATACAAGTCTCTGTCATCTAGAGGAATTCAGAGTGAAAAGGATAGAAAAGTGAAAGGTGGAACAGAAGAGTGAGTTAACTTGCAGAAAGACACACACATTTAAAATAAATATATCACATTTGGTTTATTATGTTAAAATATATGTATGTTATTCTATGATACCAAATATAAATAATGGTCACAGAATGTGCATTTACATTATATGAAAATTATATTCTTCAAATATTATGTAGTTCTATGGAATGTCTCTTCATTTGTTAATATTTGATCCCAAGGATTCCTAACTGATGAATAATCCAAAATCAAATACCAAGAAAATTTGTTTTAGATACTTTATTATAATTATTAATTTCATGATCAATAATGTCCCAAATAATTTTTATTAGCCAATGAAAGATATTTGACACTAGCGCTTGTTATTAATTAATTCAGTGTGTGTGGTCATGTGTTGATAAAGTCATACTGGGATGTCCACACTCATTAGAAATTGGAAAACCAATCAATTTATTAAGGTTCTTCTTCAGTAAGTGAACAATCTTTCTCCTTTAATCAGACTGGTAAGCTTGAAGCCTAAGTGAAGTTTCCCTTTAATTTCCTCTGGCTGATTCACAACTCATTGTACTAGTAGTGGTGCATAGGATGCCAGAAGAAAGGACGAAGTTTACAAAATGAAAAGCCGTTTAGGAAAGCCTGAGGAAACTTTAGACTTCCTCAGCTCTTGGACCTTGGCCATTTACTCACATCAGAGTGCCTTGGCTGCCCCTGCTGTTGCCTCATTGTCTAACACCTCTGGTTATCTCAGGCTTCTTTGAAGACTCGGGCTTACAGCAGAACTGGACTTGGCATCCATCTGGCTTCTCGTGGTGGGAGCTGCAGCTGCTCAACAGACCTGTGCTACCTGACAGTAAATCTGTAGGAATTCTGGCTTCCCCAGCATCTGCTTTCAGTGGTTTGGTAACATAATACAGAAGTGTGTGAGAACTAATGCACAGAGTGTGGAAAACTAAGATCAATGAGAGGTGCATAATGGAAAAAAATAATGAAAAACCTCCTGCCCTTCCTTCCTCTCAGCTCATGGACTGTTCTGAGGCACAGTAGTTCTAAGTGTTCTCTCTGGACATGTCCTCTTTGTCCAACAGACTGGGCATGTTTTCTTATGAAACTGTAAGCAGAAAGGTAATGCAGAATCTATATGCATTTTCCCATTTTCCCTCATGTGAGCTACTCCAGAATTGCACCCTTAATAAAGCATTCACACGTAAGCCTTGCCTCCACCTCTCTTTTTTTTTTTTCTGGCTAGCTGGGTTAAGACAGTAATTGGAACCTGAATATTAGTTCAACTCTTGCTTTAAAAAAAATGTAACGTAAATACATTTATTTTAACCAGCATTCTCTTTTATGTCAGAGACATTGGAAGACTGTAAACTTGAATACAAGGGGGACCCTCAAAATGCAGAATTATCTTTTGGAGGATGGGCCCCTTTTAATACACTAGGAATTTGTTTCTCTGGATCAAATGGTCAACCAAAGTTTTTATCTGGAAGTTTTGAGAAAGTTGCATCATAATTTGCGGAGGAATCATCCAGAGTTGTGGCAAACAGACGACCAGTTCTTCTACCATGACAACTCACTTGTCTACAGTGTGCTGACTGTTCAGCAGTTTTTGACCAAAAACAGCATGACCCTCATGTCCCACCCTCTCTATTCACACAAGTGCACCCTGAGTGACTTTGCTTTGTTTTCACAGATGCAAAAAGTCATCAAAGGGAAATGTTTTGCCCATGTGGAAGAGGTGAAATAAAAAACGGCAGAAGCACTAAAAGGCTTCAAAATAGACCAGTCCAAAAACCGTTTTTCAGCAGTGAAGAAACATCTCAATAGGGGTATTGCATCAAATAGAGAGTACTTTGAAGGTGACTGAAATTTAAACATGCAAGAATAAACACAATTTCTTATAAATAAACTCGGGGCTTTTTGAGTCCTCACTCATATAGGCTAGACTAATTCTGCTGGAGATATTAATCTAGCAAAAGAGATAGAGGCATTAAAACAATAGTAACCAACCAGGTAATACTCACAATATTTAACAACTAGTATGGCATGAACACTAACCAATTGCAATAGATTGGTTACCATTTTGGTTGTTGGGATTGTTAGAGATGTTAGGGCAGCCAGGTGGCAGAAGTACACTCAAAAGGTTAGGCTCTGAATTAGTATTTGCCAATTAGAGTAAACGTGCCACGATTTATTATGTGTAAAGGCTGGTATGGTAGTTCTGGTGTGTAGCAGTTGGCTATCCGCTCTGCAAACCAAATACTGTAAGTCCCAAAGAGGCTTCAACAAAGAGGTATCCAAGTGACTTAGATTTTTATTAGTGGGTCACAAAGTCAGAATACTGTGCTATGGGTTCTATCACAATTGGCTTTTAAGCTAGCTATTTAAGTGTTAATTTTTTTGTAGCAGCAGAAAATCAAGTTTAAAAATTAAATTAACACAATTTATATAAAATTGCATGACTAGAGGCATATACCAGACATGGACTGATATTGAGAAAATATTCAGTGACATATGTGTTATTTAATAAAGTTATATTTTCATTATAATTTTGTATATTTGAGTCACTTCAGCTAAGTTTGTAAAAGTTTATGAAAGAGCATACGTTTTGAGATGAATAAAAGCATTGGATTACTAAGATACTCATAATACCTCTGGACTTTATTCATTTGCTTTTGGGACATTTTACCCTCTTTGAGGCTAACATTTTTTACCTGTTTCTCCTGAAATAAATTCAAATGTATAGAAAAAAAACTACGTTTCGCACACTCTTACTCTGAGGTTTGTACTTCAACCACAATGACTTAAAGTACTTTTTATACACAATTAAATCTATGAATCAATTTGGAAATTTTGACTTCCTGTCTGTAAATCATCTTTATAATTTCCCACTTTCTGTAATTCTGGTCAGTTCAGGACAATTGATGATTGTGGAATTGGTTCAATTTTTTTGTGTGTGTGAGTTTTGTGTGTGTGTATGTGAGTCAGAGTCTCACTCCCTCGCCCAGGCTGGAATGCAGTGGCAAGCTCACTCCAGAGTCGACCTGCGGGGATCAGGTGATCCTTCCTCCTCAGCCTTCCAAGTAGCCAGAACTACAGGTGTGCACTACCACACCCAGCTAATTTTTTTTTTTAATTGTAGAGATGAGGTCTTGCCAAGTTGCTCAGTCTGTTCTTGAACTAGCTCAATTTTATTTGCCTCAGTTCAAAGCACATGTTGAATTTTAATGTAGTGCCTATGTTTCTTTTTTGATCCCAACTGACATCAGTAATGCCAGTTTTGAAAATTTTTCTTCAGTTTGTCTTTAGTGAAATGTGTTCAGGTCGCTTTGTGACACAGCAAGTGGTTCCCTGGGAGGGCCATGATTTTTAGTTATTTAGAACTCTTTAATTCCAAAAGGTCATTGATGTGAAAAAGCAGCTCAACAGGTCTTGGCAATAAAATATATTAAATTCCAACGATCTGTCACAATTTCTTCCCAAATAACCTTAAATTGGTGAAGATTAAAATCACAACATAAAAGAAAATTCACTGCCTTAATTGCATTCCCCACCACAATACGAGCCGAGAACAGCTCAGAACCCACAGCATGACTGCCTGCTCACCACAGGCAGAGGAAACCAGGCTCAGGAACTTTGCTTTGAATAAAATGTTGAAATCTTTATTTGTTCCCTTTATTGCAAGTACTTACATGTGGAAAGTGGACTCAGTTTTTCCATATTTAAGCCAAACCATACAAAATCTTTACAAATATGAACTGCCTAATTGGTATTTTGTAAACTGCTAAGACTCGCATACAGCAATACTACAGAGTCAGGTTAATCCATTTGCTCAACAGGCTGTTTAAAGTAAACTGCTCTGGATAGAGAGAGGCAATTAATGGATGCTGATCAGGGGTACCAGAGACAGACAATTTAGCAAACCTTTGAAGGCTGAGTAATAAATGGATATTTTGGAAAGAGAAGAAAGTAGATTTCAGGCAGAAAGAATGATAGAGAATTAGAGAACACAGAACCACAGACACGTGTGTTGAATAGATTTTTAAAAAGTAAAGTATTAGAGCTAGAATAAAAATCCTTTATTAGATTATTAGACAGAATCTCTTCATTTTAAAGATAAGGAAAATTCTAGAAAAACTGTATCTTGACAAACCCTAGACAACAAAAATTGATACTTGAATACCACATTTTAAAATGTAGTCCTAACCTGTTTTTCAAAACCCAGACATATTTTCAACAGCTAGCTGCAATTATATCCACCTCAATATACTGCACAAATTGCATAAAATTACTATTGTCTAATGGAACTCTTCACTCAAACCTCACCAGCACACAATTTGCTTATGTAGTAAATACTTATATGTACTCTAAAACTCTAAAACAAAAAAACTAATACATTAAAAAAAACAAATAAAATGGAACTTATCTTCAAAACTTGTTCCATCATCTAAAACTTGATTTTTTTTCTTAAGACTTCCCATCCACTTAGGTTCTTAAGCTAGAAACTTGGATGTCACTTATCATTATTGTCTTCCTCATACTTTTAGGAAACCATCAGATTATAAAGATTGACTTTAGAATGTGTCTCAAATCCAGTCTCTCCTCCCCATCTCCTTCTAGAACTGGGTTAATTCAAAGTGTTCAACTCTCATTTGGATTATTAACACAACTTACTCATTGTTCTCCCCATTCAGCATGCAGAATGTGAGATGCCGGTAGGTCTTTCATATAAATATGCTCAGTCAGAAGTTGGAAGTATACTTGTGAAGCTGGATTAAAGTATAGACCAGAGTTAACAAATTTGGTAGTTATTAGCATATAAGTACTATTAGAAATCACAAAAAAGCTGGTAATTCCCAAGAAAAGGAGGATGAAAAAGGAAAAGGGATGAGTATTGAAATATTAAAGGAATGTCTTTTGCTTTTTTATAAACTACCTGCTGATGATTTTCTACAATCTCGCATGTAGAATATTCCTTTTATTAATTTACTGAGTCAGAAATTAACTAGCCAGATATTCCAAGTAATTACAAGAGGAAATACTGGAGAAAGCTACGCTGAGAAAAATGCTAAGCTGATAAACATGATGATTAATAAGTCATAACAAAACAAATAGCTTTATGAACTCAAGCATAAATGGAATTATGTTAAATTATTATTTAATAAGTTCTACTCTTTGGAAGTTTTAAAAAGCAGAAAGTAGCCCCAAAATATATTTTAAAACTCCACAGATTTCTGAATAATAGCTATTATACATGTTTAACTATATGGAGATTGTATTCAGAATTGTACCGTATAAATGATAATGACATTCTTATATTATAAGCTCTTGTGATCTGTCATCACTTGTGATATCAAGATCAGTTATTTTCATCATTACAGAAATGTTCTTGATGAAATGTCTCAGTGACGGAGACATCCACGATTTAATCTCAATATGTTCACCATTTATCTTTTTCTTTGTACACATCCAGAGTTTGGTCTTCTTCCCTCTCTTCTGCAATGTTTTCAGCCTTCATTACACATCAGAATCAACCGGAGAGCTTTGAAAAAATTTCCATTGTCTCAGTCTCATCCCTGACATTTTTATTCGACTAGTTATCACTTGGGCATGGGCATGTCATTTTTTTTTTTTTTCCGAATGAACAGACATGGTTGAGAATCACTAATCTAAACTTTCTCTCATTGCCAGAAAAATTGCCTATATAGTCTCAAATTCTACCACCCCAACCTCTTACTTTCCTTATTTATAAACTAATATATCCAAATACCTATTCAATATCTTGACAAAGACCAAAAATAAACTCTTGACTATACCCCCGCCCCCAATTTTGCTTCATTCTAATTCGCTACTCACTTGCATACACCTAAAATATACAAAAAAAAATTTTGTCATGTCTTACTTTCACTGCTACTACCCTTGATCTCTCCTTGCTTATGCCCTTGTCTTCCTACAGTATATTCGTCACAGACAGGTCAGAGGAATCATTTAAAAATGGGGGAACAACAGACATTGGAGACTACTAAAGAGGGGATGGAGGAAGGGAAACAAAGACTGAAAAACTACCCATTGGGTACCATGATCACCATTTGAGTGACAGACTTTACAGAAGCTCAACCCTCACCATGATGCAATACACCCATGTAACAAACCTACACATGTACCCTTTGAATCTAAAATAAAATAAAAATAAAAATTGAATGATGTCTACTTAAAGCTTTCTAGTAACTCAGTTAGCTTAGAATAAAGCCAACTCTCTTCTCCTGACCTTTCTATGTTGCTTGTGCAAGCCCTGTGCATTTTTGTGTGCATATGTGCATAGGTATGAAAGCAAAAGGTGAGAACTAGAGAACAAGATGTGATCTTTGAGATGTGGATTAATGGGAAGTTTTTCAAGCTATCTGAGGACTCTCTTTTCTGTGTTTCTCACTTTTTTCTTTCAGCCATTTGTCCGGGGACAAAGAGCCCTCTGTCCCTGTCCCTTTGCTTGTCCTCTTTCCTCTTGACCTCATTTAGTACTTATTGGTAGGAATTCTTCCAAATGCCTTGAGTCACACACACTTTTGGCAGACACTTTCCATATACCAGTTTGCATCTGCATAACACCAGCTTCTTTTTTCTGTAGAGCATTAAAGAAGGGGACCAGCAGTAGAAGCAAGCAATAGAAGAAAAGGGTGTTACTACGGGAAAAAAGGACATTTGCTCATGCATATGAATATGCCATTGCTCTGATTCTGATCTGTGCTTAGACCATGAGTAGACTCAATCTATGCCCTGCTATTCAATCAAGGAGGTGTTGCTCTTAGGTTGCCTGGGTTTTAGAGATTTGAAAGACTCTTGGGGCTTTTAATGTAACATCTTGCCCTGCCAGAAAGGCTTTCCTATCTCAGGATCCCAGAGGTCTTCAGTCCCTCTACAGATCTAATCTCAATTCATCCCTTTGTTATTTTGCAATTTATGCTAAGACTGAGTGCATAACCTTGAAGTTCGCAGCAACAGTGTATGTGAGTCCGTTCCTCTCTTGAGCAGTGAGAAGGAATGCAGGATTTTCCTTCTTAAAGTAGCTGAAGGACTTTCCCCCTAAGCCACAAAATAAACTATCTTCAGTAGTTTGTGGCTCATGTAGAATTAAAAACTAAATTGTGGGTACCATTATCTGTGTGTCATCTAAAGTCAGTTTCTTATACTAGCAATTGAGGAATAATTAGGTAATTTTATTCTGAATGCTACCTGGATGTCTCTTTTCACTCATTAAATGTCCAGACCAGGCCTGGATGTTAGGGTCTTCATTTGTAGGTACTGCATAATATAGAAACGTCCAAAATACCTTTCCTCTCGGAAATATAACTGGCGAAGGGCAACCAGCTCCCACAGTAAAACAATATTAAGATATTAAGCACTGAATCATTAACAGTAAGATATTTTAGATTTCTTAAATTTTAGAAGGAAAACTAATCTTTCAGGTGATCTTGAATGAGATATTGTGAAGAAAAATATTTCTTAAGATTTTATATAACTTGAGCACATTGTAAAAGAGTCCTGGGGATCGTCTATTGTGGGGAGGTGTGAAGAGTCCTGGGGGCACACGGGGGCAACTAAAGCATATGAAGGGATTAATCCCTGGGTTTGGGGGTTCTCAGAACATCAGTACGGCTGTCAACTAGTGCTGTTGTCCTTATCTATACCTGCTAAATATATATAACATTTATGTAAATATAACTCTTATGGCAACATTATTCATAATTATAAAATGAGTGGAAACAAACTAAACATCCCTCATGGATTGTTTAATTTATATCCATTTTTTACATCCCTCACGGATGTAAAATTAAATCAGTTTTTACATATAAACAAAGAAGGAGGCCATTATATACTAATCTGGAGAGATGCCCATGATGTACTATTTTATTTTTTTTGAGTTGAAATCTCTCTCTGTTACCCAGGCCGAAGTGCAGTGGCACACTTAGGGTCACCCAGCATCAACCTGCTGGGCTCCAGCGATCCTTCTGCCTCAGCCTTCCAAATAGCCTGAACTACAGGCATGCGCTACCATGCCCGGCTAATTTTTGACGTATTGTAGAGATGAGGTCTCACCAAGTTTCCTGGCTGGTCTCAAACCTGTGGGGCTCAAGCAATCTACTCTCCTCGGCCTCCCAAAGTGCTATGATTACAGGCTGGGCCACCTAACCCAGCCAACTTTTTAATGAGAAAAGCAAGTTGCAGAGGCTAATATATATAATGTCATTTCCTACCTCTAAAAACGAATTGGTACACATGCGCACGTGTGTGCATATTTGTTACATACACATTCATGCAAAAGCTGAGAAATTTTGTATCAAACTGCTAACAATGATAATTAGAAAAGTAGACGATGTTAGGAGGTAGGATTACTGAAGGGAAATGCATATTTTACTTTATATATTGCATGACATTTGGATTTATACAATAAACATTGTTTTTGGTAATTCAAAATCATTTGTTATAGAAAGGATTTAGATATTAGAGAAGGGAAATGGTTTGTGTGTCTGTGAGTATGTAAGCTGAGGGTAAAAGGCGATGGTTTTAAGATAGGGCTCATTTGGAAATTTTGCTTTTCTTACTATTATTATAACAAAATGATTCCTCATTTTGCTGAAGTAAAAGCAAGAAAATAGCTTTTGGTGAATAAGTATATAATAATATATGAATTTAAAAGGTTTTATTGCATGATTCCACTAAAATTTGTTGGTCCATTATCAAGACACAGACACGGGCAGTAGTAAGTACATTAAGTTTGAATTTTCATCAATTTGTACTTTAAAAACATAGCTATATACATTCTGAAGATGATTTATTGCATAAAGTTACTCCTTTATTTAGTGAAGGTAGGTAGAGTATATTTATTTAAAATATACTTGATTTAAAACTTAAGTATTCAGCCGGGCTCAGTGGCTCAGCCTGTAATCCCGCGCCTTGGGAGGCTGAGGTGAGTGGATTGCCTGAACCCGCGGGTTCGAGACCCTCCTGGGCAGGCAAAACCTCATCTCTACAATAAATCAAAAAATTAGCCGGGCGTGGTAGTGCGTGCCTGTAGTTCCGGCTACTCGGAAGGCTGAGGCGGAAGGATCGCCGGAGCCCAGCAGGTCGAGGCTGTGGTGGCCGGGAGCGGCCACTGCACTCCAGTCTGGGCGACGGAGTGAGAC